>OZ024902.1:114468380-114595880 GCA_964017125.1 Flabesymbios commensalis | reverse complement strand
TAAAATTATGCTTCACACAAACAAACTAAAGTGAACCTGAATGAAACACTCACTTTATATTAGTTAATTCACTATAATATTGTAACACTAATAATAAGTGTATTATATAAAAATAGAGAAAAATAGCAATAGGGCCTAGCAGAAATCTATCCGTAAAAGCTTTATTTTCTTCTAAAATGTCCACAAAATCAGCGTAAATTTGGAAGAAACATTATCCGACTTTTAGTAGCAGGCCTATTATGTAGGCCTATAGCACAGCGCCACCACGCGAGTAGGAAGCCAAGAGGCTGGATTACTGCTTCATGACAAACACGTGACGTTGACCCAATGCTGGGCTAATATTGACCCGCCGTCTACGACGCCGGGCCAACATTAGCCCAGCATTTGGTCAACCTGGCATATATGTGCTGGGAGCTAACGTCTGGTAGTGTCTGTTTGGAATACTCGCATGGTGGCGCTGTGCTACACAACACTGTGAACAAAATGCAATCTCAAATCGAAGATAACGCTTAGGTCTAACGTTACAACTTTTTAACAATTGATTTATCCTGCCTGTGAAATATTTGAGATATTATTAGGGCCTACATTTTATCTGTCCTAATGAAATATCAACTAATATAAACGTGATTGCTTCATTATCTGATTATGCTGATTCTGTTTGTCTGAAGTGTATTTTGATTGCATGATTTTTAATAATACTTGCTTTACAATTCATTACAGATGAACTTTTTGCAATAGGTCCATAAGGGTTGTCCATTTGGGCCTTTGTCGGACTATCAAAAAAACAATTTTTTAAACCCTTCATAGGGTTACTTTTATTAAAAACAAACTAAATGCTGATGGGACTCCTATCTGTTTACTTTTCAGGGGCGGATCCAGGATTTCCAAAGTAGGGGGCGCAGGGAGTTCGGGGTTCACCCCCAAGATTTGTTGGCCAATTTAGGGGGCTTTGGCGAATTTGGCGCGAAAAGGGGTGGGCGTGCGCCCCTCCCCCCCTTGGATCCACGCATGTAGTAGGCATAAGCAAATATATAGGGCTTACAAAATATATTGACAACACATATTTTTAACACGTTTTAATAGGCCTACCGATAACATCTAAACTCAAAATGCCTATAGGCCTATATAAATAGGTTAGCTACTGGAGTCCCATCAGCATTTAGTTTGTTTTTAATAAAAGTAACCCTATCAAGGTAGTTTCCCAGAGATGTTGACACAATGTCAGCCTAATATTGGGCCAGCGCCAACTAATTAGAATAATATTCAAAAATAGCCATTACAGCTATTACAAATAATATAGGCCTAGATTAAAAGAAACACAGCAAATTGATTCCAATTCGTGCATGTGTTTGCAAGGTGGTACAACAGTTATTCATAAAATATCTAATAGAAAAATTGAAGTCTCTCAGCATATGTAAATATGCAATACAAGAAATGTCCCAAGTCAAAATGCCAAGCATGCAAAGAACATGCAAAGAGCATGCAATCTTCAAGGATGCACAGAGGATGCACGGAGGATGGCAAATAGTCTGAAATGTGAATGTGCAAGCATAATGAAGGAAGCATGCCCAGAGGATGTACAGGGCATGCCTAGAGACGAATTATTTAAATGAGCACACTTTTATTTAAATGAGCACATCCTTGCTTGGATGCAAAGGATGCATAAAGCATGCAGCTGGTATCCTAACCACACCCTTGGCTGCATCCTCTGAGCATCCCTTGTTGCATCCCCTGCATCCCTTCACCACATCCCTGGTTGCATCCCCTGGCTCCCTAGTTGCATCCCCTGAGTCCCTTGTTGCACCCCTGCATATATCTGATTGCATCCCCTGTTTGTATCCCCTGCATCCCTGGTTGCATCTCCTGCATCCCTTGACCACATCCCTGGTTGCATCCCCTGCATATCTGGTTTCATCCCTTGTATCCCTGGTGCATCCCCTGCATCCCTGATTCCATTTTCTGCATCCCTGGTTGCATCCCCTGCATCCCTGACTGCATCCCCGGGTGCATCCCTGGTAGCAGCCTCTGCATCCCTACATACACCCAACGCAGCCCTAAATGCACCACTATCTCCCCAAGCAAATCTTGTAATACATAATATTAAATTAGAAAACCATAGTGAATTTTAATTATCCATGTTACACAATATGTGAATGAGCTTGAATGTGATATATGTGTCATCTAACTTGAAAAAAATGGATTTCGGTGAGTGCTTTCAGCTATCGAGCTATCGGGCGAATGTACAGTGAATGCTCTCCCAACGAATGCAAGGAGAATGCTCAGCAAATGGTCAGCGACTGTTCGCCGAGCATGTATGGCTAACACTCAGTAAATGTACTTGGCGACTAATTCGGCGATTACATGGCGAATGTTCGCAGAGCACTCGCCAAAAAATTCCAATTAATGCACTGTATAGACCTAGTCCTGGTTATATAGGCCTACTATTAGGCCCTACATACAAAAAATGCATACACAGACATTGGGCCCCTCATCTATTTTAAGCAATGTGTTATTACCTTCTTGTCTCTGCACATGATGGCCCAAAATACAACCTTATTATCATACAGGGAATTTTAGCCTGCATGATATCTTGATGTAATGTAAAGGTTTTGACTTGTACAGTAATTCCCACAACGGATTTGTTTGTATGAATATAAAAAGATTAGGCCTACTTGTAATTATAAGCATACCTGCATACATATACCTGCATGCAGCTTTTACGCTTTCAAAAATCAAATATGATCTCCATGTTTAGTTTAATCTATTTGTCATGGTTAAGCTAGCCCCATCTTACTTTAAAAATGTGTATAATTAAGCTGACAGTGTGAAACAACACCATTTTCATTAGATGGCGACCTGAGTCTGAGAGGATAGTTTTTAGGATAGCTGCTCAATCTAAAAAAGTGTCCCAGGATTCATTGCTCATATTTCCACTGCAGTTAGATATAAGCCAATCAGATTGCAGACCTGTATATTTAAAGCTGAGGATGCAATGATTCATCCTTCTGGCATCCCTTGCATCCAGTGCCTGAAGTCATACACTTTGGACCTCCCACCAACAGATCATAGCATGATACAACAGGATGGAAAAAAAAGAATGCAGACCACAGAATCCACAATGCATGCCTTGCATCCAGTATGAAAATGTCTGCATGCCTGCTGCATCCATTTCGCATCCCCTGCATCCTTGGGTAAATTTGTTGTATCCTCTCTGCATCCCATTTGCATCCCCTGGATCTCACATGATCTCAGGGTGCAAAGTTGCATTCTTTCTGCATTAATTTTGCATCCACTGCATCCAGAGTGTTAATTGCAGCTCTTTGCATCCTTTATTTATGGTGGCATCCACATTTCATCCACCATGCATCTCATGCATCCCATGCATCCACACTACATCTTCAATACATTCTCAATGCACCAAATTTAGTGATGCAACTTTGCCTTGGGGTAGGTGGATGTAAAGTAAACATCATAATAAAGATTGACAAGAAAAAAGTGTTTTGGCAGAACAATATTAAATTTTAGTGTCACTATTACACTTCCCACATAGCCTACATCAGTACAGAGCATAGATCAACAAACGAAAGAAATTTTAACATCGTTGGTTTGATGCTGCTTGTAGGCTACAATATAAACTTTATCAAAGCGGTATCATTTTAGGTCTAACAAGTTAACTTAAAATTATTCATCAAAGTAATTATCAAATATTAGGCCTAACAAGTTACTAAACACTAACGCTACTAAATGGATTTGTCTGTTTGGAATATTCGCATGGTGGCGCTGTGCTATACAACGGGATACCCTTAAACACGTTCCCAAGTTCCGAAGTTCCCAAGTTCCGAAGATCCCAAGTTCCGGGAACTTAAAGCTCCCAATTTTCAAGTTCCGGGAACTTCAAGTTCCGAAATTCCAAAATAAGTGAAAAAATATATTAATCATTAGGCCTATTTGCAAAATTGTTTTTGTCGGAAAAACAGTTTGGTAGGATCTACCCAATATTAATTTTAAGTGTTGTACAGACTAAAGTTAGTTTTTCACATATTTATATTTTGTTTATAGGCGATCTTGGCAAACATTTCACTATGTGAAAATAATTGTAGGCCTATAGGGGCCTAGCCCTACAGGTATGAAATAAAATTTACAATAGAACCGCAAATTTATTATACAAAATCTAAAATGAAGAGTATTACAATATGATATTTTCCCAGATATAGTATTTTCGAGTTCGAGTGGTGGTGGCCGACAATAGAACAACATTATTAAACGATTACTAGTATTGGATCTTTGTCGTGTTTGATGGCATATATTATTTAATATCTCGTAGAGCTTATGAAGTCTTTCCTCCACGCCTGTGAGAAAATTATGACATGTGACAGTACTTATTAACAGTGAAAACAGTAGGCCCTATCGATGATATTTTAAAGACCAACGTTGAGACTACATGGATTCCTTCCCGACAAACACGACGCATTGACCCAATGCTGGTTTTATGTTCGACCACCGTCTGCAACGCTGGCCCGTCGTAAAACCAGCATTGGGTCAGGGCGTGGTGTTTGCTGGGTTGTCATCTGCGAGGTGTGATTTGTAGGCCTAGGCCATATATCATTATATATTTTCTATGCATATAGCGGCATGTTATAATAGTCTTTGAACTTGAAAAACAACTGGGCCCACTCAGATCAACTCTTCTGTGGATGGCTGCCTAATACCAGCTGTAAATCTCCTATCAAACAGACATTGACCCGATCTTGGATTAGCCTAATGCTGCTGTTAGGTCACAGACGTTGGGAAAACCTTACCTCTTTGGGTCAACGTCGGACATACACATAGAGGCCTACTTCGTCATTTGAACATAACAATGAGTGTGTGCGGTCTAGAAATGAAATGAATCGGGCTTTAGGCCACCTTTGTGCACATATAGGCTAAACAGGGCCAGGAGAACCTCCTGAGGATGGTGAGATGATTGAGATGACACTGTCCTCCAGACACAGGATTCGAAATTCGAGCCCTGGCGGTCTGAGGCCGAGCACGCTACCTTTTGGTCACGGAGGCTCCCCACAATACTGACTTTCACACGTGGATGGGGAAGAAACATTTTTTGTTTCTTTCAAACCGCCGAGACCGGGAACCAAACCCCGAGCTCTGGCGTGAAAGGCAGCGGTGCTAACCACTACCCTAGGGCCCCCGCCCGAGCGGTCCAGAAAACCACATTTAAAGGTATGGTCAAAATTCGCGGGACAAGGGTCCCCCAGAATGCAATAGTGCCCGTGGGTAGGCCAAGGCCCTATTTCATAATAATGCTAAATATGCGTTTCATATCCAAAGCCTTATTAGGTCTCAAATCACAGCAACTTCATATATACTTGAGCGACATCTATGATTTAATAATTCAAAGCACTTAGTGGCCCCTACTTGGTCGCTGGGTTGCAAACAAACTGACTGTATTACTGGGATTTCGAAACTGGTTGACCCCATGTTTGTATTGAAATTGGTGGACTTTCTCTCAATGTTGTTTCAATGTTGGACCAGCGTCGCATACGTTGGACCAACATTAAAACAACACTGGGTCAATGTATCGTTTAAGCAGTATCTTGTAATCAGTTTAGTTGATGATATTAATGCCGTCACCCTGTACAGTAGGTTACTGTATGCCTACAGCCCTGTACTCTATATATATGCTACTGTAGGCCTACACGTGACGGTCCCACGCATGCCCGTTTTGTAGCTGTATGAATCTTTAATTCCATTCATGCGCGCAGCTTGGCAATCTATAATGCGTGGAACGGCAAAAGGCAGCATCTAAAATGTTTTTTGTTGAAATAGGAAAAAACATTTTTTTGTTAACTTTTATTTCGGAACTTGAAGATCCCGGAACTTGAAAATTGGGAACTTGAAGTTCCCGGAACTTGGGAACTTCGGAACTTGGGAACTTGTTTAAGGGTATCCCCTATAGGCCTACAACACAGTGAACGAAATCTAACCAGAGATAATAATATCTCTGATCTAACCTCAAATCGAAGATATTAAACAGCTATATATCTAAACTAGGCCTACAAATAATTATGATTTTAAGATAATAGCCTACAATAAGCTAAAATATACAAATTAGCAGCAATTAGGTCTAGGCATAGGCCTACATATTTGTTTGATATTTCGACATTTTTTCGTAATTAATGAAGTATCTACACCATGATTTAGTGGTGAGCGATTACAATAAAATATGTTGCGTAGGCCTAGACAGGTTAGAATAATTCATTAGCATAAAATATGCAAATCACCGGTCATTGCAACTGGATCTGTAGGCCTATATATTGTATTGTGTTGTTTCTGCGACCAACCATCCAAAGAACTGTCACGTCGTATGATCTATCTACAATCTTCATGTTTTCACAATTTATAGTCCTAGGCCTATATAATCCATCGGTATAAATATCTGTCATTACAGAAAACATGCCTAATATCTATCCTTAATCCTTTGAGTGCGGGCGACGCTTTTAAGCGCATTTATACTGTTTTTTCACAACCAAAATTTGACAGAAATTGAACAAATGTGCATGTATAAATCTTGAGTAAAGCCCCCATTGTGAAATTTAGCAGGTTTAATTTTAAAGTGAGGAGGAATTTTCCTTTCATTTGAAGTTGGCAATTGCGTGAGCAATGCCAACTTCAAAAGAAAGGAAAATGTTGAGTAGTAATGAAGCACTTAAAGAGTTAAAGAACTGATATATTTTTGTATAAACCATGGAGACCAAAGGGGTTTTTCCAATTTGAAATCATCATGAATGTCTTAGTTAGCTCGTTCTGCTTCATTTGAATAGGCCTACATGTATATTATGGGTGTAACCTACGGCCAATATAAATAGTTTACGCATTTGCAAATATTCAACACCAGGGGTATCTGTCATCTATTACCTGATTACGTCAACGTCTGTCAAACAGCAGGGCCAGCGTTTCATAAATCGCACGAGCCTGCCATGAGGTAGATTTTGATTGGTCAGTTGTGCTTAGATCTGCACACCTGCCAACATATAATAAGGAGCATTGGGTATTGAGGTATATTACTAGAAGATGTAAATGTCGTAAATGTGACGGACCGTCACACGTGTTAACATAAAATACGCAAATTAGAAAGCATCTCTTAAAATCCTGTTTAAACATAAGATGATAATTTTAAATTGAAAAAAAACCCTTTGGTCTCCTGGTATATATAATATTTTAGCGTTTTAACCCTTAAAGTCAGATTCTGACGTTTAGAGTCGATCCCCGCACTGTAAGAAGAAAAATATTTATAATGGTCATAGCTCATAACATAGGTATTCAAATGAATCAGAAAAAGCCAAATAAAACATTTCAATGGTTTGAAATTGAAAAAACCCCTCTAGCTTCCAAGGTTTTCATAAAAAAGTCAGCGCTTTAAGGGTTTTAGGGGATAATCCTACACATTGAACACTGTTGAACGTGCTATAAAACTACAAACAAATCTTGTGAGACTATAGCAGACCGATTTGCTGACGCCATATGCAATGTCCGGCCTGTAAATGACATATCCTGCAAAGTAGTAGTATTCCACGACAACCACATGTAATACTGAGCTGTAGATAATAGAATGAGCCAGTAGACAGACTGCAAGACACGTATATGGTTGGCCATCACCCTCATAAGTAAATAAACCTTCCGAGGATAATTAAAAACCTTCCGCGGATAATTAAAAACCTTCCGCGGACAATTAAAAACCTTCCGCGGAGAATTATAACCTTACTAGGCCATCACCCTCATAAGTAAATAAACCTTCCGAGGATAATTAAAAACCTTCCGCGGATAATTAAAAACCTTCCGCGGACAATTAAAAACCTTCCGCGGAGAATTATAACCTTCCGCGGATAATTAAAAACCTTCCATGAATGAATGAATAAATGAATGAATGAATGAATGAATGAATGAATGAATGAATGAATGAGGTTTTAGTCCACCTTTGTGCACATATAGGCTGAACTGGGCCAGAAGAACTTCCTGAGAATGGTGAGATGAATGAGATGACAGTGCCTTCCGGACACAGGATTCGAAATCCGAGTCCAGGTGGGCGAAAATTTATTTAGATGGTGAGCTGAACTGAACTAGGATTTCTTCAGATGGACCGCGTGAACCTGTCCCCTTGGCTAACGTCAAGGTCATTATTTGGAGCTGCACTGCAAAGGCGAAAAAACAGTAACTCATGGATTCCACCGTGACGGAATGACCGTTTTCGCTAATTTTATATGATATATTTCCTAGTACAGATTTCACATCAGTAATGATGAGCAGCTACATTTTGTTTACAGTAACGTCTGAATTGGTTTGCCTGAAAATAAATATTAGAAACTCTTTTAGTTGATCACAATTAAAAAAAAATACACTGATTCAATGTGACGGAATAACACGTTTTTGGACATGTTGTTTCTAGTAAAGTGATTCAAAGTTAAAATTCTGCTCTGTTTATGAACCTAAGGTTACAGGTTAATTTTCAGTACATGACTACATATTTACTAACAAATTAGTACAGTTTATTTACACTTATGAAATTTTGTTTAGTTCCTGTGGAGGCTTTAATGGTGCATATGACTGTGACGGAATGACATGACAGAATGACGTGTGTAAATCCAATCCTGATATATAGGCCTATATATGACACCAAACACGATAATGTGCCACATTGACTTCCCGACCATAATTTTTTTGTAAATATGATCAAAATGTACTAATTTCAGCAGTACTATGTTAGTTTTAATATACTTTTGTCAATGGGATAGTTTATTAAATCAATAGAACAAAAAATGATTTTGGTGAAAAAAATATATAGATTTATTGGAAATACTATAAAATCTGCTGAGAGTATCAGGAACGATGAAGCAACCATAAACAATAATACAATTGAAATTAAAAGACTGTAGATTGTATTTGTGATTAGACAAGTAGGTTGCTTAATGCCAAGTGTCATTTTTGTAGAATTTATTGTATGCTAACGTGACGTTTTTGTTGACACTTTGTTAAGGTCACTTTTAGCAACAGTGTTACTAGAAGCTACTTCGCTGGCTAGAATTTTCTGCACCCACTCAGAAATGAGTGTTTGTATTGTGATTTTAAATTATTGCATTGTAGAATGGCTTAAATAACTGTATTTCGATGGTTTGCAATAAACGGCAACATCTAACGTGACAGAAGTCAAGACACTTGATATCTGATGAATGTCAATGATACAAAGTATTATACTAATAAAGAAATATAGTTAAAATTTAAAGATGCAGGGACAACGAAGCAGCATCAAGTGAAAATTAAAAGACAGAAGATTATATTTCTGATTAAACAAGTACGTATTTTGAAGCTAAGTGTGTTTTTTGTTGCATTTAAGTCATGCCCACGTGCCGTTTATTTTGACATGTTGCTAGTGTCACGTTAGCAACAGTGCTAATAGAAGGCGCATCTTTGCCCAGAATTGTTATGCACACAGCTATACATATTTACTTGAATGGCTGGTTTCAGATTGTTGCATTGTAGAAGGGCTACATGATTTTATTTTTGCTGTATGAAATAAACATCAAGTGCTAACGTGACAGATGCCAATGCCACTCCCCAAAGTATTCTGTTGTTAAAGAACATTTTCCAACCACTTATGTACACGATATAATACTGGATATGTAAACACAATTGGACTAAACACAAATCTTTAGATTTCCCATTTGGACACCTTATTTTTGAGGGATGAGAAGAAGGATCTCACTTACCCTATAAATAACACTGTCACGTTGACAGTGACCGTGTCACACAGAGTGTCACGTTAACATATGAAGGGTCAAAGAACATAGTATATTGTCACATTAACAACAAAGGTGTCCAAACTTATCTCACGTTAGCACATGCTTAGGACTGCTGTGGCTCATATATATACAAATGCAGCCTATGATCAGTGAATTGTGTGAATTGACCATGCATATTATTATGCAAAGCATCATAGTGTTTAAATATCTAATTGCACACCTAATATTATTTTTACAGTACTGTGCCATGCTAACGTTACAGCTTATAATAATACTTGCCATGATGGTAGGTAGTCAGAAAAGAATAATCTTCTTTATATATCAATGCTCTTATGAGACCTGAGCGAATTTAGTTATTTGACGCTGTCACGATAGCATTGTAAGTTAAGCCATTCCTTCTTTTTATATGCATATTCCATAACTATATATACAAATATGGCTTTTTTTATATCAAAGTATGATACACATTCAGACGCATTGGAAACATTTGTTATGTGTATTTCTGAGTTTCACCTTCGTGCTAACGTGACGAAATACATCGACACTAAAATGTCACTTTTTTGTTGTTTTTTGCACACCTGTGAACAATTGGAACGAAAGTTCTTATTGTGATTCTTTAAGAAACATTTCTAAATGAAAATTGTTATATAAAAACAATCTTACAATGCTTTGGTGCAGTAAAATTATATTTTAACCACATGTGGTAAATTAGGAAGTCAAGTCAAGTCAAGTAAAATTTATTTAAGTGTCACCCACAATTCATTTATATTAAGAACATTACAGTGTTACATTTATTGCGGCCAGTCAATTCTGACTTATGAGACACTATCAAGAAAACATAGCATTGAATAGTATATTGTTAAAAAAAATGTAAAATTATGCAGGCTACCCAGCAAAACACAAAACACTAAACCAAAGCCAGAATGCTTTTAAGTGCTCCAAGTGATGTCACAGTACAAAAAATAGGAGGCTCTTTCACTAATAATTATGGTGGAAAATGAAACCTGACATGGTGTCCTACAACTCACCATCACACTGGTGTCGTTTGGACCGTAAATATTTTTTTGACCAAAATGTCCCCTTTCTCTTGGAATGCATGAACTGCTTACTTTTCTAGTAAGTTGAAGCAGCTTTTTGCCTTTTCGTTTACTATTATGTGACTCAGCACGCAGCACGCACACAGCGCGGCGCTCGGCGGCACGCACCCTTGTGCGGCGCTCGGTGGCACATGGCCGTGAACGTCTGCTTTGATGCCGCACAATAGAAACTTCTGGACACGCAAAACCCATTTCTTTATCACGTCCACGTCCCACAACAAAAACGTGCACCGGGACCAGCCATCTGGATCTGATCCATACAATCTACACCTAAGGGAAAACCAGACGTTCACCAGGTGTTGGTTCAATGCTGGTCCACCGTCTGCGACTCTGGCCAACATTGAACCAACACTGGGTCGTTGTGCCTTGTTTGCTGAGATACATGATATTGATTGATATTTACCATGCTTACAGACGTAGAACCAACATAGAAATACCATTGAAGTATAATTCTAAAGTATGACTTTATTCTACTACAAAGTCAGAACGTTGGGAAAACTCATGCAATATCCAAAAAGCGTTGCAAATAAGTCTCGTGTAAATTAAAGCAGCTCCTTGGGATGACATCAATTTTCGTTTTTGAATCCGTACTGAAGTAGTGTATCCCACGGATCATGTTTTTATTTTTTTCAGAATTTTCATATTTTTACAAATATTTTTAATCAACATTTCTATGAAAGCAGAAGTAACCCAAACAAACTAAACAAACATACAAAATAATGTACTATTATTAATTAATTAATTAATTAATTAATTAATTAATTAATTAATTAATTAATTAATTAATTAATTAATTAATTAATTAATTAATTAATTAATTAATTAATTAATTAATTAATTAATTAATTAATTAATTAATTAATTAATTAATTAATTAATTAATTAATTAATTAATTAATTAATTAATTAATTAATTAATTAATTAATTAATTAATTAATTAATTAATCAATCAATCAATCAATCAATCAATTAATTAATTAATTAATTAATTAATTAATTAATTAATAATTAATTAAATAATTAATTAAATAATTAAATAATTAATTAATTAATTAATTAATTAATTAATTAATTAATTAATTAATTAATTAATTAATTAATTAATTAATTAATTAATTAATTAATTAATTAATTAATTAATTAATTAATTAATTAATTAATTATTAATTAACGTTCGTTCGTTCGTTCGTTCGTTCGTTCGTTCCTTCACTTCGTTCGTTCGTTCGTTCGTTGATTCATTCATTCATTCATTCATTCATTCATTCATTCATTCATTCATTCATTCATTCATTCGGTGTGGAACGAACGAACGAACGAACAAACGAATGAATGAATGAATAAATGAATGAATGAGTGAATGAATGAATGAATGAATGAATTCGTTCGTTCGTTCGTTCGTTCGTTCGTTCGTTCGTTCGTTTCGTTCGCTCGTTCGTTCGTTCGTTCGTTCGTTCGTTCGTTCGTTCGTTCATTCGCTCGTTCGTTCGTTCGTTCGTTCGCTCGTTCGTTCGTTCGTTCGTTCGTTCGTTCGTTCGTTCGTTCGTTCGTTCGTTCGTTCGTTCGTTCGTTCGTTCGTTCGTTCGTTCGTTCGTTCGTTCGTTCGTTCGTTCGTTCGTTGATTCATTTATTCATTTATTCATTCATTCATTCATTCATTCATTTAGTGTGGTTGGGCCCATGGCTCCATCTGCATCTGCTATATATAGGCGGGGTCCCGGGCGGGCGGCAGGGATAGATCTATTTATACAGTGATTGATCCACGTGGATTGAAGCTACTCAGGACACAACTCGGCCATCAGGGACGTGGCATATAGACAAGCCAGGCAAACCAATATAGTGCTATAATATTAAAGATAACCTTGTCCCACAATCGACCAGACATTATGCGATATGTGCCCCAGCGGGAGAGAGGACATCACATAGTTATCAATAATGGTACAGTGGTACAAGACTTCCCAATTATTTGTGCAATACTATTTTCTGTGATGGCTTTCGGTTTTGTTATGCGAATGATGTTAAGTCCTAACACGTATAGGCCTAACTATAACTAGTCAGTCAGTTGAATACCTATTTGTGAAACACAAGAAGATAAATTTTATCTATCAGTTAACAGATCGAACAGTTTCCCAGCAAACACAAAACATTTGTATAAAATTTGCGCAACATTGTACAATTGTTATACAAATGTTTTGTGTTTGCTGGGTTGTTTTACTGGTCCGGTAATATAGGCCCTATGCAAACGGGGCTCATCGGAGTGTGAAATATCGCACAAAAATGAACAACGTTTGTATTTTCTCAAACGATTAAGGCACACATGATATAATTGCCATACAATGCAGTTCAAACTACAGCTAGAGTGCGATATGGACTAATACCGATATAGTCTTATAGTGAAAACCACAGCACAGAGTGTGAGAAAATGTATTCAACGTTATTTAGGAAGGTAAATGCGACAGAAAATAATCACGGGATTCGAGCCTCATATTTAGGCTAGCATTCCATGACGGAACATTATGTACACCCCGTGTATCATATGTATGGGGAGGTTATATCTCCATTAACCTTTATCCTGCTAGTAGGCCTATATATGCACTTTCTATCAAGTAATTTAGACCCCCGTGGAATCTATAAAATAATTTGATCAAATTGGTCCGGAATTTACTTCACTAGCTCTTATGGAGACATAATTTGTGAAAGAAATCATTTCAAATTATGATTCTTATTTGGCTCAGTTTTTAAGTGTAAGACTTTAGATGTTTAATGTTTTTTACCACCCAACGAGCCCCCAACGTTATGATACTTCAGCTTCAGATGTAATATTGAATCCAAACATATTACGCGAATTATACCTTCAAAATGTCACAAATATGGTCCTAAACTATTCTGAGCCCTTAATTGCACATGGAATATAACAAAATGTGATGATTTTGATGCATACAGATTATTATGCATATTATGATGATACAAGTTATTCTGCTTTTTTCCAAGATTTTTGCGAGTGACTATTTCCCGTTACTACAAAATTGGCTCGTAGGAGCTTTTGACTTCTTAGATAGTTTGTTACCGGTCACAGAATTATAGCTAGGAGTCTGGGCCCTTAGTTACACCTGGAATATAACAAAATGTGGTGATTTTGACGCATACAAATAGCTTATTATGATGATCCAAGTGAATCGGCTTTTTTCCAAGATTTTGCAAGCGACAATTTCTCGTTATTACAAAAATGGCTCTTAGGAGCTTCTGACTTCTTAAATCATTAGGCGCCGGTCTCAGAATTATAGCTAAGGACCTGATGAGTGCCTGAAAAAATTTTGGTGCTTTTATCCGGCATGTCCCCATTCTTTCTCTAAGCTGCCGGACTACAAGGAGAACTACCCAGGGCGTACCCGCTACCAAGTACCATCTGTTTCATACCGATTAATGTCAGTGCTAATTCAATTTGTAGCGAGCTCGGCCTCAGCCCGCCAGGGTTTGAATTTCGAATCTTGTGTCTGGAGGGCAGTGTCATCTCATTCATCTCACCATCCTCAAGAGATTCATCATGGCCCAGTTTAGCCTGTATGTGCACAAAGGTGGCCTAAAACCACATTTATTTCATTTAATTCAATTTGTGCTTAGTTTCATTGATATAAGTTTTTTTCATTTGAACCTGGAATTCTAGCTTCAAATGACGAAAAAAATATTGACAATTCATCATGGCAGTAGTTGATCATGTTAATAGGATAAATAATACCGTGTCTGATTAGAGTATATTCAGGTGATTTGTGGGCAGGTAGGCTATTATATACCGGACGTGTGTTTGATCCTGCCGACAATACCTCGTCGCCTTGGATATGAAAGGGTGTATCTGCCACTTGGTAAAGTGGCAGATACACCCTTTCATATCCAAGGGGGCGACTGGTAACCACTGGTAACAGTGTTCATCACGGGATAGCCATGATAACTGACCGACATGGACTTTACTGTGTAATAGAATCAGTGCTCTACTTTACTGGCTAATTACACGCTGGTAATATACAGAAATAGAGTCGTTGGCCCAATGCTGTTTAACTGTTAAATGCCTTGCTGGTCTAACTATATAAACAGGATTAACACCACATTCATTTTCTGTGAATGTATATATTAAATATATTGTTAGATACTATTGAAGTTGGGAGAAATAATGATATGCTACAAGGAAAATGAAAAACTGCCGTCGAAAATTGTTGAAATTTAGCTTTAAATGATGATGAGTGATATAGTACAGTAGCTATATTGCAAGGACATAAGTACAAAAAATCTGCTCAAATATCCTACACTTTCACAAAAAAAATGAAAATGGCCATGTGCAATAATATGCTAATTCTAGCTACACACCAGCACATATAACATAATGCGATTTAATGTACTGTCTGGTTCACTGGTATATAATTATTATATTGAATCCTGAATTAAAAGTAGCCCATATACACAGCTACATGTATACAGACTTATATTTAAAATATATACCGGTATTCTGTCTCTCAACATCCCTTTATGAAACATGAATGTTGATTTCACAAGCTGTCATAGGGAGATCATATTGTCTGGTATTGATAGGCAAATCCTTTCAACAAAGTAAAATATTTGTTTGTGTCAGTCAGGCAAATATAACGTAGCGAATAACAGATATGCTTGTCACATATCGTGTCCTCTCTAGTGGCCAAAAATGGGCAATTTTAATTAGTCATATCCAAAAGGTTTGTGAATACAGTGATCATACCAATTGAGTTTCATCACTTTCATGAGATTAGCTTACCCATAAATATAACGATTTTATTTTATCTATTTATGTAGTTTAGCCGACTAATAAAACAGATTCAAAACGTCTATGGTCGCGCCTAGTGCTTTAATGGTTAAAGCACTCGTTTTTTGTGAACATAATTATGAAGAGTAATTGAGCATCATAATCTACGCTCCGGCACTCCCTCCAGTAATTTAGCCTTTGTAAGACGGAGCTATATTGTTGTTGTGTTGTGGTTGTTTAAATTGTTAGTGGCTGGGAAGGAAGCCGGAATTATATATATCATGGGCCCAAATAAAATATTGACAATTATGGTCAATGACATATTATAGTTCCATTGTAATGAGCTTGTTATGTGATATACACATGTTTGATGCCATGATAACAGCTTGAAGCAAATAAAAATGACGACCACCCATTGACACCATTTACACGCTTGAAGAAACAGCAGTAACTGCTTACTTGGTAATTAAACAGTTACTGCTGTTTGCCTCTGTATGGAAGACCAATTATTCCTGATGTAGATATTTAGTTTTAAAATAAATGGCGACAAAGAGTACATAATTTGTAAAGACGTTTTGTTTGATACTCCGCAGTTGTTTATTTTATCATTTGCTATGTCAGTAGAAACTAATTTCGCTGATTCCGGACAAAAACATCGAATAAATAATTTTAATATACGATAGCACAGTGACAGTAACTAATATTATTCTCTAGATATGTTATTGTTATTAAAAAGATAGGGCTTACATGCGTTCAGTTTGCCGTGCAAGGGACCCCCCCCCCCCCCCTAGAGATCCTACATGCAAGTGTGGTACACTCTCGGCGATGTATCTGCTTAAATCCTTTAACCGCGAGTTTTCATTTTTTATTAGCACCTTTTAGTACCACCTTTTAAACATGTTAAAGATAAAATGTGACATCAATCGGCAATATTTGAAAACAGTTGACCTCCATATTGTCAAATCTGAATAATTTTCACTCACTTGAAGAGACACAACGTCAAGTGAGTGAAAATTCAGATTGAATAATTTGGTGGTTAAAGGGTTAATAGGTCTAACGAATAGCAGCATATCGAATAGCAGCATATCGAGGGCAAAATGCAAAACCCAGCATTATGGGTTAAATGTGGGCTTGAACCAATGTAATAAAATTAAAATTTGTGGGCAAATATGTGACCCGCCACGCGAAAAGAGCCATTAGGTCAAAATTTTCAAAATTGATTTTCATTGTTAATGTGATAGCCGTGTCCATCCTGTTTGGATAACTGGAATAATTTTTTTTTAAATAATTCATAACTTTTTGTTTTATGACATTTTTTTAATTTAAAAATTAGTTATGTAATCAATGGGTCACAATTATATGCAGCACTGGGGCCGTAAATATGAGATTTTAATGTCGAATACCGTGCAATGATACAGTGCCCTGCTAAATTCAACACAATTAAAACTAAAGCATTCAAACTAAAAGAGATTTCCGTTTTCGAAAATGTTTTGACGGTCGATATTTTTCACGGTGGATGTAATAATTAGACAAACATGATAAAAAATACTCACATAGATATCCTGGTTGGAAGGAGTGAGGATTTAGAGGGGCAGGCGAATTCCGCCGCCAGTAATCACTTAAAAAATGAGGATCTAATCACAAAAAAAACACTATTTTGACGGTCCCCTGGTAGATGGAGATGTCCGGCGCGACAATATCAGGGGCTGATGTGACTGATGTGATCACGAGGATACAGGTGATCATGTATGCTATACTTAGCCGTGTCGTCCTCTCCGAGGCCGTGGATTGATGAATTTGCATTCCCCTCAAAATTCAACATGGCGGTGACTAAGAGCGATCTCGACCCCAAGGTCCGAAAAATGTCCATAACTTTTTAATGTCCGTGCGGGCTGTGAGCTGTGCACGCAGGCATGTTACTGAAATGTTACTGATTCTAAAAAAACTATTTTCGTCCTTATTATTCGGGGACAAGTCTTAGATATTACCGTCCAGCGAAATGTCCCACCATTTTGTACGGGGTCAATATGTCGCTGAAACCTGTTTTAGCCACTGCGGCTATGTTATACTGGTCTATACACTCTCCCTCGCTGTGTGAGGAAATACATGGGCCAATGACGGATCAATGCCGGGCCACCGTCTCCGACGGTGGCCCGGCATTGATCCGTCATTGGGAGAGTGACCACTGATTGGTGCTCCTGCATGTCCTGTATCTATTAACCATGAACCACTCGCTGAGTGTCATACACAGTGATACTAACAGTGTAACACTGCCATTACTGCATGTCATAATGTGTTAAATAACACAAGGCAAAATCACGCTGGAGATGATATAAATAAAATATAATTTAGTCTGTGTAATTGATGTTCTGCCTGTGATCTCTACCTACCTCTCAGGTAATCGTAAAATTTCGGATTTATACAGACTTGGGGATTTCGCAGTGAGTACATACCCCATTGGCAATGTAGCGCTATTTATTATCATGATAATTGCCCTGTGTACATTACAGTCCATTACTCAGTGGAATTAAATCACGCCGTATTCACGTTCTGTGCCAGCATCATTCATGAGAGGTGCGCCAAATAGCTAAGAGTACTAACGTAGTGGTACTCCATCTTAGGTACTCAACTGGACTATTATCTGGTTATATGTTGAACTATAATACATGTTTTGAAATGCAATGTAACTGAAATCAGGATATAGATTAGATTAATGAATTAATATTTTCTTTTGCTAAAACGTGACACATTCTAGAATTTACTTCAAACTGAACACATGCGCATTCTCGATTATTATGCTGTTTAAGTCAATGAATCATTACCACTGTTGTGATAACAAGTAAACATCTCTTAGATTTTATCAGAAATGACAATTTGTCTTTCAGTGTCATTTGTCAGCACGCAAGACAAAGGGGATGATGCTGTTTTAATGTTTTAATACATATACCACAACATATGCTTAATGTATCTTGATTGTTGAGATTGGAGTATAGATCCGAATGTGTTAAGTTTATAGGTCAATTCGTGAGTAATTAAGTAACACCATACCAGTTAGGCGATTTCTCACGAGTGAACACGAGACGGTAACCCTTTGTTGGGCCAACGTCGGACACGGTGGGCAAACATTAATACAACAGTGGGTGAGCATGTCTTCTGTCTGATGAACAGCAAAACTGTGGCTGTACATGTATGACATGCTGGACAGGTACAATGTGCGATGTAACACAGCTAGTCGTCATGAAGTCAAGCACGTCTGTCCATGTTGCTGGTATAATGATGATATTAAATGACGGTGACACAAACATATTTTCCATAAATAAACATGCAATGTTTTTTTTCAAAGATGATGTTTTTTATACTAGTATATCTGATTACAAATATACAGGAAACTCGTTAGTAATCTAGAAGCTTCAACAAATAGCGGACGATGAGTTGTGATATTAAATATTATTAACACATTGTCATGGATGTCATCCACTGTAGTGAGTGAGTGAGTGAGTGAGTGAGTGAGTGAGTGAGTGAGTGAGTGAGTGAGTGAGTGAGTGAGTGAGTGAGTGAGTGAGTGAGTGAGCGAGCGGGCGGGCGAGTGAGTGAGTGAGTGAGTGAGTGAGTGAGTGAGTGAGTGAGTGAGTGAGTGAGTGAGTGAGTGAGTGAGTGAGTGAGTGAGTGAGTGAGTGAGTGAGTGAGTGAGTGAGTGAGTGAGTGAGTGAGTGAGTGAGTGAGTGAGTGAGTGAGTGAGTGAGTGAGTGAGTGAGTGAGTGAGTGAGTGAGTGAGTGAGTGAGTGAGTGAGTGAGTGAGTGAGTGAGTGAGTGAGTGAGTGAGTGAGTGAGTGAGTGAGTGAGTGAGTGAGTGAGTGAGTGAGTGAGTGAGTGAGTGAGTGAGTGAGTGAGTGAGTGAGTGACTCAGTGTGCATGCTTCTTTTCTGGTAGTAATTTGAAAAAGTGGTTCGTAACACGTTATTGTTTATTATGCTCGTCAGTTGCTCATCTTATTATCCAAACATCGAACTCTTGAACAGGTGAATACAAATAACTTGATTATAAATATAAAACTACATATGTATACTATATTAAATGAAAGTTTAGAACGCCGTTATTGTGGTGGGTTATATAATTTTTAAGCTAGTCGTTTATTATATAGTGATTTAATAGGAGACGGATCCTTGAAGATATAAGTGCTGAATTGCAGCTTATGAAGCTGAGAAAGTAGTGTAGGCCTTAAATATGAAAATACTCATCTTACATCTGAGAACAAGCTGCAAACGGTTACATTGAATTCATTTTCAAACAAACAGATGCCCCAATATTTTTATTTTACATTGTTCTCGATTGGGCAAACACAGATACGTACATTATTGTTTTTAAGCAGAATTAACCGAAGTGGAAAGATCCATTGCTAATATTAATATTCACACAGACGCATACGTATATACATTGTATGTTTACATTAATCTTTTTTAATATATTCAGTTACCTAATACAGCAATCTAAACTGAAAGTTTTTTTGTTTTCAAACATTATTTGATATGCTTCCTTGTAAAGTATAGCAGAATAATGTGCGACTCACTCTATTCACCCTATTCCCTTAACCCTTTAACCGCCGGTGCCTCATATATTTGGGTTTTCATTTTTTATTAGCGCATTAAGTACCACAATTTAAATATGTTAAAGATAACATGTGACTTTAACCAGCAAGATTTGATAAGGATTGACCTCCATTTTGGCAAATCTGAATAATTTTCACTCACTTGAAGTTGTGGATCGCGTAAGCGAGACACGACTTTAAGTGGGTGAAAAAGTTGAATAATTTGGCGGTTAAAGGGTTAAAAAAAATTCAACGGATTATTGTTCAGCGTATATACTTATAATGATATAGGCCTATGAAAATGAGACGTGCAAAAGAAGGTTTAATCCAAGATGGCCAATAACATGACTGAGCGAGCCAAAAAAAAAAATGAATATAATAGGCTTTTTTTTTACTAATATGCCTAAACGTAAAAGCACTGCGGGAATAATACCTCCTCTACAATTATTACAAATGAACACGTACTATAACATAATATAATAGCTTCAGATTGACCTATTATCATTTTTTTGCAATATGTATATACTGGGTATTGACAAAATCACTCCAGGATCATACATAACAAATATACATATTGATATTATAACGCAATATTATGATATTATACCGCCATATCTGAATATTATTATATATTATATCATTTTGACGTCGATATATAAAATGCAGCACCTCGAAATTATATTGTCATATCCAGACATGTCGATGTTTTAAAATGCCACTACACCTATGAAATACAATAATATCGAAATTATAATAAAATATCCTGATATCCTGAAACAGCATATTATATATTATAAATACATCAAGTTTGATAGAATTAACTTATCTACCTAAAACTGTTGTCACCAGATAACACAATGAGGACATCTATGGGATAAATTATGTAGAACCACTAACATATGACTCTGTATTTTAATTTGGCAGTATATTTAATTTGTTACTGTGTTTTTTTTTAATAAAAAGTCGAACGAATGAGTACACGACTAAAGTTACTCGAGTTTTTTTGCGATTGTATTGTCAAGTCGACGGGAAAGTTAAACACTCCACATCATAACACTCCAAAGTGAATTAATTGATTCTGAACAATAGTGTAAGCAAAGACCAAACACTAACATTGACCATAAGGCAAACAAATTAATTAGGATAAAATTGTATTTTATGTTTTTTATAATTATTTTTAAATTGCTATTATTTGTAAATAATATTGTAGTCAGTCAGTGAGTCAGTCAGCCAGTCAATGAGTGTGGTTTTACGTCGGTGTGACCATATATAGCGACAAGAAGAAGCTCGAAATGAACATTAAACAAACATTAATTCAACGTTTGAGTTTACTGGTTTCACACCAACAGACCATCACACGACCAGACGTCTCGTCGTACACAGTTGCAAATCCTTGTTATGGTGTGACGAGGTCTTTAAAATAAGGATTGTACTAATAGGCTATTATTCTCAAGAAAGCGCTTAGTGTCAGAGATGTTAATCATTTGACACTCCATTATCTAGCACAGTGATCAATGTCTATTGGATATAATATTTCTCAGATTTGTGTGCATATAATATACAGGCTAAATTGGACCAGGCGAATTTCCTGGGGATGGTAAGATGAATCAGGTGATACACAGGGAATTCGAGCCCTGGCATTCTGAGGTTGAGAACACACCTCAGGGTCACATAGGCTCACTACAATACTAAGTAGAGCCTACCTACGAGTGGGCAGCGAAGAAATATTTTGTTTTTGTGAAACCCAAATACCAGAGCGAGAGAAGAACCTACGAGCTCCGGCGTGACAGCCATCAGCACAATAAAATACCAAAGGCTTTTTTACGTGTAACATTGATCCCAGGAATAAGAGGAATTTACAGCAACTGTCTGACATGAACGGGTCGTCCTCACTGCGGAGATGTCTGGTCAGATAACTGAGCAGCCAGACTATTGTCTGTCAGCCATACTCTCCGGTGGCTGCAGCACCCCAGCAAACAATGTACGTTCACCCAACGCCTAACATTGAAACAACGTTGGATCAACATATCGCGTTCGCTGCGACACGTTTTGTCAGGAAAAACTGTTCGGGTCTTAAAATAAACTAATATAAACATATTTATTCATGGGGAAATTACACAGACTGTCCGATTTTGAAATATCTCAGGCAGGAATAAAAATATGATAGGAATAGAAATCAGCTATCTGATGTGACACATTTTGTATGTATTTTATATTTATATTCACCTCTTTATAATGTAAGCAGACATTCTATGTTTCCTTGTTGTGTATTTATAATTATTTTATAGTTCGTTAAATTATAGATAATTATGTGGGGTTGGAAATGTAAATTAATAAGTGGCATGAGCATGTCCCTACCCATTCGGATAGTAGCCAATGCCAACTTTCACTCTAGCAGTAAAGAGATATCCTCGAAGTCTTTCTGCTGATCAGCTCTGCAGTGATATCGTGGTCAATAATTGACTTATTCATTAACGAAATGTTCACAGATTTTTTTTATATGAAGTTACTATCACTAAATCAATGTGCAGCTTCATGTAAATAATAATATTACTAGTCGCTACATTGGCTAACTTTTGGCATGTTTCATTGTATGCATGTGTTTCAAAATGGTTGACATGCGTCGTATAGGTCGCCTCGACCTTTTCCAGTCTACCGAAGCTGAGAAGATGTTGAATTCTGCTAGTCAATTATTATACTAGATTTTTGGCATGTTTTCGATTGAAAAGTCAAAAATATAAAAGTTAATATAAGGTATATAAAAGTTAATAAGGCATTTTGCCCATAGTCGATACAAATAGATAAAGTTGATAATTTCGTCCAAAGTAACCCTTTCAGTGCAGGGACCGACTTTAGACGTCAGAATCTGTCTATAGACGTCAGAATCTGTTCATAGACGTCAGAATATGTCTATGGACGTCGTCAGATTCTGACTCTAAAGGCGATCTCCAGCACTGAAAAAATTAAACATTCATAATGGCCGTAGACCCATAACATAGGTATTCAAATGAAGCGGAGAAAGCTAACTAAGACATTTATGATGACTTCAAATATAAAAAACCCTTTGATCTCCATGGTTTATACAAAAATATTTTAGCGTTGTAAGAGTTAAATCACACAGTTAGCTCACATATCACATCCTGAATCAGATGTTTATCCAGAATCGATAAAACCGCTGTTACCTATACACAGGTTGCAATATTCCAGTACCGTAATTACAGTAATTACAGTATACGGTATGACCACTGGGGGACAGAAGCGTGGATACAGACACATTTGCTAGTGTACATAGCAATGCTCGGACTGTACATCCTCTCTCTACAGTGGGTATGACCTTCATCATTAACATGATCAATGACATGATTGGCATCACTTCATCAGCATATTCACGCAGTGACATTTATCTGGATTCAAATTATTTGGATGGATAATTTCTTTATGAAAAATTACCTAATTAGATAGCAAAAAATACGCTAATTATTTTTTGTGAGACTTATATTCTGAGATTGATCAGTGATGTGGTCCCAGTGTAGCAAGATGCGTTGACCCAAAAACGTCCCAATGTTGGGATCTCGGTTTTAGTGTTGGCCATGAATGTACCAGCAGAGCTTGCATACCCATTGGGTACACGCCGTTGCTGCGACATTGAATCAACGTCAGTGACGTTGATTCAACGTCGCAGCAACGTCGTGTATCCAGTGGGTTCTGTTATGTTTGTTACGAGTCAGTATTGTGGGGAGCCTCCGTGACCGAGAGGTAGCGTGCTCGGCCTCAGACCGCCAGGGCTCGAATTTCGAATCCTGTGTCTGGAGGACAGTGTCATCTCAATCATCTCACCAGGTTCTCCTGGCCCAGTTTAGCCTATGTGTGCACAAAGGTGGCCTAATGCCCGATTCATTTCATTTATGTTTGTTACGATGACACTAATCGCTGTTGATGAGTGGTCGCGTGTTAGGTCTGGTGGAAACAGCTAAATCATGACATAGCGTGTCACTGTCAGAGAACAGCTCAACATCAAACAATGTTGGATAATAGGAGTATTTGGATTAATGTTGTGCCAGCGTCGTAGACGGTGGCCCGATATTACCCCAACATCAGGTAAACGTCTCCGGTTTGGTGTAAGGATAATTCATATTGGAGAGGTTTTATATAAATGTGAGCACTCAAATCATGAGTGAAAAAAATACTCTGCGCTTACTAGTCAATTATTCTACCAACAGAGGCGAATGAGGGCTAACTGACATGCTGATCATAAGGTCCGGGGTTCGTATCCCGCTTCTGCAGAAATGAAACTTAGTCGCATCTTTTAATTTTGTCAATTATCTGTAGGCCCCCTATATTATCTTTTTTTATTCATTTTAGGTTAACAAATTGCATTAGTAATCCGAGGTTCAAATGTATAAAATGTCATAAAGAATTAACATTTAACATTAACACAATAAACAGATTAATAAACTTGACAATGACAATCGCATGAAGGTCTGAGAGACGTCAGTCAAGATGTCAACTATTTGTCTTTCGTTTGGAAGTTGATAATTTATGCATAACATTTCTTCCAGGGATACACTTTTACGGAATTAATCACAAATACTTCAAGCATAATTATAGCGGCCTCACCAAAATACGTAAAACATGTATTTGAGTATTGCGCATTTCTGACATATCGTGCATATTTGTGTGTGCTGCATAATATACAAGAGGGCATATAATGGCAGATAAGCATTTCTGAACTATAAATGTACTCTACGGATATTTATTTTATTATTTTTATTAATATACCTTATCATAACATAGTTATTATCGGTGCATTATAGTTAAATTATTTTAGGCCTACAATAGACATGTTTTAAAGCGTTGACACATAGTTAGTTTAATGTTGGCACATCGTCTCCGACACTGCCCTAACTGCTGGCCACTAAGGAGTACTAACGCAATGTTTGAACCATCCCATAATGAGATCCACCTGGCCAAGTCAGTATGTGTTACGACAAATCTATCAATATGATAACAGTCAACAAGCTCTATTTTATCAGCAGATGATAATCTAACTGTCAACATAAAAATAGCTTATTATAATAATAATAATCTATTTCTAATGACTTGATGCTGGGTTACGATATATATTGTGCTCTGTAATAACTTAATATGAAATCAGAAGCAATAACAGAGAAATATTTTATCGTAGTATAATTAGTCATATGACATTAATCACGTTATATCCGCGGCAATCACTTCTAATATCAATTAGTTTCACAGTTGGGGTAGATATGTTGTGTGGGCACATGGCTATATATCACTGAGTAGAGAGACTATTATATGGTCTATCACCTCTCTATAGACCACCAACCACTGTGTCTGACAATACAACGGCCATCTCCATGAATCATCCATACATGACTTTATCAGAACCATAGCTTAACCCAGCGCTAAGTTATGGTATTTAAATTTACACCGCTTGAAGTTGTGTTTCGCTACCGCGACCCACAACTTCAAGTGGGTGAAAATTATTGATATTTGTTCAATTTGTGACAATTTGCTAATTTTAATGTTTATACACTTACTTCATATCACAATAACTGATCTAATCGGCTGATAAAACGGAGTAAAAACGATGACAATTAACAGCAAAATGTTAACTTTTGCTGACAAATATGTTTAAATTACAGAGAGATCGTGTACATCCACGAGACCATAATTATTATTACACTCCAACCCAAAGTAACGCAATTTATATATAATCTTATAGAGACCACCACTTAATGCCGATATAAATAATTACAATTCACCCCAGCATCCAAACTTCCAAAGTGTTTTATGTCTCACTCATTTCAGTGGTACATATAGCACTTTGGCGGATAATGCACGAAATCACGGGTTGATTTTGGAGATGGAGTTTGAAATATTTTAATATTTACACATGTGCCTAATTGAATTCAGGCATATTACTTAATTTAAGCGTGATATGAAATTTGGATGTTCTACCCAGGTAACGGAAGGCCTGAATGTTGGCCCAACATCGCATACGCAACGCCACAATGTAGGTAGAATTTGACTGGCATTTTAGGTTGGCTGTCATGCGATGCGAACTTGATGTGGATAAAAATATAAAACTGATAAGAATAATAGTTGTGAATGTATGATTCCGTGAAATTATTCACTATGTACAGTGTTGAATAGCAGATAATGGAACACCTCATCCCATTGCTGCCAAAATGTTGGCCAAACATCTACGACGCTAAGCCAAAATGTAGCCAGCATTTGGCTGACACGTCATGTTCGCTGTCATGCGATGACAGTTTAACGCAAATAAAAATACATTTTACTTAGCATTGTATCGAGGTTTTCCACAGTGACAGTCATTTAGTTGACGTACTACGAGTGTGTAGTGTACTTTACTTTGTGATGAGGACTACGCCTTCCTATTGAGCATGGTGAAGTACTCCTTTTTCACCTGACATATTAATCAGCCATTAGAGCAAATAGAGCCATTAGTGGATGACAATACTGCCGTGTAAACAGCAGTAACTGCTTACTTCACAAGTAAGCAGTTACTTCTATTTGCCTTTGCATTGCAGGACACTGCGAGATAGATCGCTGGAGTTGATAAAATATTTTCGAAAACATTAAAGCTATATAGGCCTATTCACGTATGTGTTTGGATCCAATATTCCATCTGAAGCCAAACATGAATAATAATTGGAATACATTTCTTTCGTGAAATCTGATAGTCTAGCTGACTGATTCCCAAGAATAATTGATCGGAATTTTTGCTTCAATTTCTTATTTTTTAAATATATATACTCCAGAACAGCATCATCCACCATGAATTTTTTAATGTAATTTTATTAGCATTTTCTAGATCAGCACCATTCACAATAAATGAATCTGTCCTGTAAATCCATAAAAATCCCTCGAAATTACTGCAAAAATCATCCACATTATTATAAATTCAGTCCGCAAGAAAAAACGTCATGTTTATCAGTGAGCTCGCACAAAAATGATGCATTCATGCTATTGCATCAAATATAGACATAGAAACAATTTTATACTTTTTTATGGAGCACCCGTCTTTTTCATGTCGGTGTACAGGTCCGCTTGATAGTATTGTGTGTACCAAGAGTTTGTTAAGTATTGTTACAATATTTGGCAATTACATATTTACGACTGTAATTAAATGTCTATTAATTATTGTGGTGATATATAATATAGGTCATACTCGCTCAGTCTGTCAACATGGTCAAGTTTACTCCACAACACATTGACATATCGAGGGTGATAAAACATCGTGTCCTAACGTCTACCCAATGCTGGGTTAATGCTAGACCATCTTCTTCGACGGTGATCCAGCATTTACCCAGCATTGGGCTGTACATCCAAAATGATCATAGGCTGAAATAAATGAGTCTAACATGAATCAAGAATATTATTAAAATCACGTGAAAATGCGCATTTTAAGATAGTACTACACCACCTAATATATACTTGTGCGTCATACGCGAATACATGCTACATGAGACAGTGATGTTTAACCCTTTCAGCGCGAGGAGCCACTTTAGACGTCAGAATCTGACGTCTGTAGACGTCAGATTCCGACATCTAAAGTCGATCTCCGCACAGAAAGACTAAGAAATGATAAAGGACGCATAAAATAGGTATACAAATAACTAAGCCATTTAATGATTTCAAATTGAAAAAAACACTTTGATCTCCATGGTTTATACAAAAATATTTCAGCGTTGTAAGGGTGAATACTGGTAATGTGTTGTTTGTGATGACTTGGTGATTTAATCTGTTCGTGTCTAGTCATGGAGGGGTGTGGTGTTATCATACATGATGTGGGTGTTATGGTCTGGTATGACCTGGACCCACCCTCTCTGTCCTACTGACCTGGACCCACCCTCTATGTCCTACTGATGCCGTAAACTACTCCGCCCTGCGATACCAAAAATAATTGTACTTCCCGATCACAACAGTACCAAATAACTTGTAATCTCTTTTTCTAATAAACAAAGGAAATTATTTTTATATACAAACAGCAACAACTTACAAAAGGAAGAATATTTACAATTTCACATTCCATTAAATTTTGAATTTTATTCTGTTATATGTGATTGAATTTATCATTCCGTGAAAACATTATAATACTCCATTCTCGGTTAGTATTTAGTTATCAGAAATTGACATACATCGGGTGTGGTGATGTGGGCTCATTCGTATCAACGGGTGAGCGAGTAGTTTCCTTAAAGAATGATTCAACTGCAAGACGCGCATGCCTGGGACGGTCAAGTGTAGGCCAACAGTAGCCTATTGAGTACAGATTGACAGCATTAATATAGCCACTGAACTGATTACAAGATACTACTTAAAGGGGATATTGATCCAATGCTGTTTTTATGCTAGGCCAACGTCTGCGACGCTGGCCCAACATTGAACCAACATTGAATAAATGTACAATGTTTGAGAGAAAGTTGTATAAATGTTGTATAAATGTTATAAAAATGTCTTGTGTTTACTGGGCATGGCAATACAAGCTTGGGTTAAGCAGTTTCAACATCCCCGCAGTAATACAGTCAGTTTGTTTGCAAGCAAGTGACCAAGTAAGGGTAAGGGCCAAGATCTTTGAATTATAAACTCATAGATGTCGCTCAAGTATATATGAACTTGCTGTGATTTGAGAATTTGCTCTTAATGAGGCTTTAAGTATGAAACGCATATTTAGTATTATTATGGAATAGGGACTTGGCCTACCCACGGGCACTATTGCCTGCTGGGGGACCCTTGTCCCGTGAATTTTAACAGTTGACTACACCTTTAAGTGCACGATGATAATAGACCACAAGAAATATTTTTTTGATTTTTTTATGGTACATTTTTTGTCTCTCTCAAATTTAAGAGCGTGGCACGAATCGCGCACAATCAGTATCTGAGCATCTGAGAGAAAATAATCTTAGAGTAAAGCATGACAGAGCAGAGCATCTAACAACATCTCAGATCATCTGACATCATCTCCGATCATACGTTAGCATTGTAGATTACAGTATAGATGAACAGAAGAGCAGAGCAGAGCAGAGCAGAGCAGAGCAGAGCAGAGCAGAACAGAACAGAACAGAACAGAACAGAACTGGGGGGTAGTGCACCAAACAGGCGTTAGTGGGTCGGTCCAGGGTAAATTACCAACGTCGTGTTAACGTCTAAGACGTTGACAAAACGTCTGGTGCACCACTGCGGCGTTTGCAACGCTACTCCTCATCTACGACCAAAATTTCACGTCTACTAGGGGGTAGACGTTGCTGGGGCGTTAGCTGTAAAAAGTATACAGAGATCGTGACGCGCATTTCGTTAGTCCTGACACTTTCATCGTCTACTAATGCCGAGTAATATCGCTAATTATGCGTCAGGAATATACTGATATCATTTTCTTCTGAAAGTGTTTATATCGCAGGTATGATATTCTTGGTAATCACTTTTTCCTATAGATATAGAACAGTTGATGTTTCATTAGTAAACTTTATCTAATGATCTTGATTTATCATCGTACCGCTCTTATGTTGCACGGATTGCTCCAAACGTAGCTTTCTTAACCATCAAGTTAAATAAAGATAATTTAAATTTTGACAACTTTCATTTACTCTACTCTGTCAGTGCTTTTTGGTCAGTTTGCTAGTCATGTTACTGTTAGCAGTGCACGCTGAGCTGTAATAACAAGTTTAAGCCTACACGCTCATCGTCACCGAAACTAACATGGGGAAATACTATCACGGGGTTTTAAAAACACGCCAATTGGAGGGAAATTAACACATTGTTCCAAACAGATATAGTCTAGAATATTGATGCAAAATAAATGCAAATGTTTAATTAATATCTTATAAAATTGAGCAATGTGCAAAAGTTTATATACTAAAATACATTATACAGATTATGGTAGCTTAGCGAACACAGTTTTGATACATTCCTCAGAAATGGGCAACATAATTTATATGCCAATTTCTTACTTTATTTAACTTCATACGGTTCATATTGTGACAATTATGTTCCATTAAGTTTATTCTAAGTCACTGAGATAGTATGTGTCTGTTTAATAGTTTATTTACTAGCTTGGTAGATAATACACCGTTATACGATTGTAAAATCATTGTGTTTTTGATTACCCCGTGTGGGAACGCTGCTCGTTAGTGAGACGTTGTAACGACCTTGTGTTGTGCACCTGACGTGTGTCAGGACAGTCAGTGTCGGTCGTTACAGCGTCTGACGTCGACAATTAACGTAACACATTAGACGTAAAGTGGTGCACTAGGCCTCAGAACAGAACAGAACAAAACAGAACAGAACAGAACAGAACAGAACAGAACAGAACAGAACAGAACAGAACAGAACAGAACAGAACAGAACAGAACAGAACAGAACAGAACAGAACAGAACAGAGCAGAGCAGAACAGAACAGAACAGAACAGAACAGAACAGAACAGAACAGAACAGAACAGAACAGAACAGATTATAATAGAACAAAACAAAACAGTATAATAACTAATAGAATAAATAGTGATAGAAACGAACACAACACAACATAACTAAATTGTGTTTTCAACTAACAGAACTAAGGAGACGAGAGGAAAACAAACTCAAATTATCTGATGTGACAATATTGGATGTTATCCAGCCCATTACATCGCCAGTACTGTTATGCCTTATCTACCACTCAGACTCTGGCCTGATACTCCTCCTCCTGGGTCATCTACACGGCTGATAGTCTATGACCTGGGTTATCATGACAGCCGCCCACATCCCACGTGTAGGGCTCTCTACCTGATGCGAGCTTCATGGGATCTCATGATGTAAACAAAGAATAAATGCTGCTCAATGCTCTCTATGGTGGAAACACAAAGACTGATGCCACTTAATGAGCCTACTGGAGAATATACACCTACACCGACTATTTTATGGGATTGCGGTGGTACATTAGAGTGATTAGACCATGTTCTTTATCATCATACTATGCATGTCCTTATATACTATGATTACAGGAATGTACCTTATATCTATCATTTTGAATTTAACAAAAACTCAAACTGATCTCAAATAAACCATCATGAACACTTTCACTGCTAATGACGACTATAATCGCTATTAATTCAGGTCAGTCTTTTCGCTTCACTGATTTATAATATTTACTTCTGACGGAAATGAGTGCTTAAGCATCATGATTTGTATATTTTTGGTTTCAAATTAAATATGAGTAGTAATTCACACACTTTAAATTGTATGTCGTGGTAGCGAGACACAACTTAAAGTGGGTGAAAATTTAAGTTAGATGACTTAGCGCTTTAATGGTTAACGTGGTGAATATCCATGACAGGTGTATTTCGTTATTATTTAGCGTGCTATTATTTGAGACCAGAAAATGCGCTAGGAATACCAGCTTCACATAAATGAAAAAAGTCACGTAAAATGTCAATCCTACCTCTACAGTTGGCCCTAGCTTTCCAGTCTACGCAAACGCATGGAAAACTTTTGTAGTAGATACTAAAGCCCTTTGTCTAAATGTAGTTTTCCAAAAAAAATGTTTTATTTATTTAAATGTTTTCTATATATAACAATTTAATAGGTCGATGATTATAACAAATAAAATAAAACCTGCTTTTGGTTAGCTGTAGATTTTCGCCTATACCGTAACCATGGTAACGTTCTTGATGAGATCCTGCTGGTGTAAACAAAAGGCCATAGCTGACGGTGCCACATGTGCCAGTAGTCATAATAAGCTACGTGCAGAGCATTCATTCCCTATCAATACCAGTACCGGGCTCATTTTTAAGCTTTATTTGAGATTTAAAATAGTTCTATAAAAATAAAGAGAAATAATATACATGTGTATATATACAGTCATTATATATTCATACACAAGGTATTTGTACTTTCCATGCTACGTTATCATATTTGATTTTTCAACCACTTAAAGTTGTGTCTCGTTACCGCGATCCACAACTTAAAGTGGGTGAAAATTACCTATATGTGTTAAATTTTAAGCCAAGCACTCGCAAGTCTCGTTTATTAGTCGTGTTTAGCAGTGAAAGGGTTAATACTTTGTGTTGCACATAGCTGCAGACATGAAGCATTTACGCTGTTATCCTGGTTCAATGTTGGATCAGCGTCGCAGATGGTGGGCCACCATTGGGTCAACGTCTCGTGTCTGCTGGACTCACTGCTTCTTAACCCTCTCAGTCCGGGCAACCATTATAAGCTATCTTAACTATTTCTTCACTTTAAATAGATATATCGATTGAAATTTCTCAAATAAACGTATTTTATCTCAAATATTAACATTGATTATAAATTATAGTATACTTTATCTATTGTTGAAATTTATCGGTATTTTTCATCCATTTAAACCTGGAAATTGCGTCAGCAATGTCAGCTTAAACTAAATGAAAAATGTGACTGAGTAAAGCAGCACTTAAACGGTTAAAGGAGTGGGTGCCATAACAACCCTTTAATTCAAGGTTACTCATAATAATAAGTGTTCTGCTACGTTTAATTCTGACCAATTATTAAATCACTCTTCAAAGACAACGGAAAGTCACGTCCCAACAGACACAAGACGTTAAATCAATGTCGCTTTAACGTTGGGCCACCGTCTACGACGCTGGACCAACGTTAAATCAACATTGATTCAACGGCTTTTGTCTGAGCTAGTACGTCAATATTTCTATGAATATCTATCAATTTATTATAACAAATGTTACACAAGAGTGATGGTATTATGTTGTGAATGAAGAGGTAACCAGGTTTAAATGGTCAGTTATCTGTTGTCAGCAACATTTGATAAGAATGAACATAGTACTATCTTATCATTTCTTCATGCACTCTGCTAGGTTTTTTTCGTCTCGCACTACGCCCTCCTATCCCATGTTAGTGTACGCCTGTGTGACTCATCACGCTATCATGTTTATGTGCACAAATGCTTCACAAGTATTCACAAAGCCGCTTTTTTAAACACAATCCAAACAGAAAGGATTATTTACATGCGGCACACATACAGCCCATAATGGAAAGGTGAAGTTTGCGTGCACGGCCCGCGGCCACGAAATGTACACTATTAATATGATCAACGAAATGTAGTAGAATATGATGATGATATTTTTGGCATTGATTCAGTGGGTTACGCCCAGTATACGTTGTGTGACCCGTCCACTATATAACATACGTGGTTGACCAGCAGACAGAGTCTCTCATCACCCAAGCAAACACGATACATTGACCAAATGTTGGTTCAATGTTGGGCCAACGTCGTAGACGGTGGGCCAACATTGAACCAACATTTATTCGCTGGGATATTGTGTTAACCCTTTAACCACCGGTTACCAATATGTTTTTAAATTTTCTATCAGCACATTAAAGGGACTGGCCCAGGCTAAAATCATAAAAAAATCGGTGATTTTATTTCGGCTTATTAATATGACCATATGATGTAAACAAATTTTTTCTGCTTCGCATTCACCTGTTAGGCTAGATATAGAGTCGAAATTCCCGTATTTCCTATTTTTGACATGGTTGACAATAATTAGAAATCGGAGATTTTGTCTCTATATCTAGCCTCGTCACATGAATCAGCAAGATTTCAAAATCGTTGACCTCCACTTTGTCAAATCTGAATAATTTTCACTCACCTGAAGTTGTGGATCGCTTCAGCGAGACACAACTTCAAGTTGGTGAAAATTCCAATTATATAAGGGTTAATGTTGGGCCATAGCCCAATATTAACACAGTGCTGTACCAACGCTGACTGGGTGACAATGGTTGATTCAGTAGTCATTAGACTGAGGGACATACATGTTGTATTATATATATAACTGGGTTACATGTAGATATGTCTGACTAATTCATACGGTTGCCTCTAGTCTAGTCTATAATTATCAACACCTGTATGCCCTCTATATCTAAAGTGATCCTTTCAACCGGTATAATATGCACTCATCTTCAAACAACAACAAAACTCACATTTGAAAACATCCTAGCTACACAGGTATTTACAACCTCAGTGTGCTGATGTAAAGGGGCGTGCTTGGGCATAAGTCAGACAGGAAATTCGAGCCTATATCTGAGATAGTATTCAATAATAACACCGTTTATGGAACTTATATAGATCATTGAGAATAGCACGTCAGTTACACCGATGGTCCACCAAAAGGCGACAATATTCTACATATCTTCAGAGTACCAGGACGTACAAGTAAAGCCAGCAAACATGATACATTTAAACAATGTTGGTTTAATGCTGGCCAACAGTCTGCGACAGTGTCCACACTAAACCAACATTGTTTCAATATGTCGTGTTTGCTGGGAAGCCGCTACCACTCGGTCATGGAGGCTCCCTACAATACTGAATATATTCATAAGTAGGGCCTGAACGGGGAAGTACCATTTTGTTTCTTAAAACCTGAATACCAGAGCAGGTGATAAACCAGTAAACTCTGGAGTGACAGGCGGTAGAGTTAGCACTTACACCAGGGTTCCTGCTTTTGGCAAAAAGATGAGATAAATACTATTTTATATTGAATAGATCTACCGACACGCTTGTCCCAGTCAACACTAAACCTTGAACCAGTGTTGGTTTCTGCTGGTCCACCGTCTGCGACGTTGGCCTAGCAATAAAACAACATTGCTTCAACATCTCGTGTTTATTGTGATATATGGGGCCTCTGATCTGTAATAGAAAAAGGCATAACGAGGGACCGGAAGTCAGCCATGCATAGTAAACGGGTCAACTAGATTGGTGGTCGCCCAAGATCTTAACAGTGCTTAATGTCCGCCTTACGTGATATGATAACCAATGTTTCGCGTGTGTGTCTCCAGTCATTGTAAGAGCCTTGTTGCTCAGTTGCGACGTATGAAAAGAGAATTTTGTATAATACTTTATCATGTTTATTACTATATGGTCACAGTGCAACTTAGGTATCCGGAGAGGGTGAAAACATCACATTCAATACATATACAGCACAGAGAATCAATCAATAAACATCGCGGCTTATATATATGGCGTCTGCTCTTTGAAAATATAGATTATCAGTTTGAAATTTAAAATGGCACCAGCAATTTATACCTTAAACACGAAAACATCTTCATTGAAATTTAAATAATTGCCTCCCTGATCTACAAACCGGATATTACATAGCAATGATAAGTATTCCGCGGTGGCTCAATCGCTCGACTACGTACTTGTCACGCTCAGGTGACGAGTTCTAATCTTGGTTGTGTCGGATGTTGGTCACCATGGTTGTGCCTACATAGTTCTCTAACCTGGGTTGTGATATATGTGACTAGTTGTCACCAGGCGAAAGATTGTCATAATCCCCCACCCCGCGCTCGCGATAAAACACAAAATGACCATCTATGCGTGCACCCTCTGGGTGGTGTGAAATATAAGGAAATCCAGAGTTCTCTCATTTCCATTAGAGAAGTTGAGATAAATCTCAAGATAAATAATGGGCCCCAGTTCACAAAGGCACAACCAATTTAGGGGAGTTTTAAAAGTAAACGCCCGTCTTTAGGGGGTCTGCATAGGGGGCATGCTTTTTTCAGAGAAGACTTTAGGTGGCTTCTACCGATATCTAATGGAACCTGTGAAGTTTTGAAACAACTCATTTTTCACTAATCATGCTAATGAAACACTGAAAAATATCTGATTTCTGAAAATTTTCTTAATTTTTTGTTTTTTTTGTTTATATAATTGTCGTCAGAATGGAATGATTTTCGTTAAGGGGAGAGCTTGTCGTCAGAATTGACGACATGACGACAGATCAGAAACACTGCCTGCCCCCCCCCCCCTCCTGGATCCGCCACTGTGAAAGGAATACCCCAAAGGGGTTCAGATAGCCTTAAAACGACACAATCATCGAAAAGCCAAAATTGTATTTTCGCTTCTTGATATGTCCATAATATGTCAACATGTCCATAGACTAGAATTGTGGAAATCTTATAATTTTTGGGTTGCTGTGGCAACCTAGCAAGTGTACCGAAAGCCCCATTTATCAGTTCTTCACTGTATTTCTTATTTTGGACATGCATGTCTGAAATAAAATCTGGTCCTTTTCTCTCTTTACTGGTAAATGCATAACACACAATTTAAGAGACTTACACAATACTAGTTTGTGGACATTTTGACATATTATGGCCATATCAAGGAGCCAAAATAAGAATGTTGATGTTGGCATGATTGTGTCGCTTTAAGTTATTTTAGCCCCAGAAGTGTAGGTAAAAATAGGTTAAAGGTTATAACCTCTAAAAGGGCACATGTACACCCCCCTACGTGATTTATGTGTGCAATAATAAATAAATCCCCCACTGCTTTCCGATATATGCTGCGGAAACGAAAATGCGGACGGACGTACGGACGGATAAACGGACGGGGTGAGGCCAAAACCCCGGCCCCTACTTCATTGGGCGAGGGTTAAAAACATCGCAGTGGGTTATCTAGTATTAGTCTATATATCACTCCAATAGGCGATACGCCTGCATGTAATAGGCCTACATAACAAGATAGGATATTTGGACACGAAGGTGTCCTTGTCAACCTGCATAGACCGTCAACTGTCACCTAAACAACCATACTAGGCCTACTGTAGAAAGGCATGTGTGTCAAAATATCATAATTTACGTCGAAATATAGTTCATGGTCTAGGTATGTAATGTGGTTGTGGTATTTCCCACTACAAACACATGGATTTAAGTGAAACTAATCTCGCCGTAATCTGCTTTGACTAGATGTCAAGTATGTAATATGTCAGAAATGCAATTTTTATGCTACTTTATAATTATTAGTCTTCATCTGAGAATTGTATAGAGCTTATACACAGTCCTCTAATCTTTGTCATGGACTTAAACACGACGATTGATATCACATCACATGTAATTACCATACTATTTGTCATTTTTCTGACATCACAATGCAATTAATATAATACCAATGTACAATGTTTAAAAATGTTCATATTCATGGTGACAATTTCAACACATTTTATTTTAAAACAATTAAATCAAGACTGATCACAATCACAAAAATAGACGTAATAAAGTGTCCAGCAATAAATATAGATGTAATAATTCAGCCAGCACAATCCTCCTCCAAGTGACAGTTTTTACAGCGCTACGTCATTATTCAGGTCTGCCTTTTAACCCTTTCAATCCTGAATTTACCATTGTCATCTTCATCCACTACAAGCCGCGAATTGCTGTCGCAATTCTCGACTTGGAATGAAGATGACTTGAAGTGGGTGAAAAATTAAAGAAAATTGCCATGTATTGGTGATACAGTTTCTTGGAAATTTTCCTTCTAAAACCCTTAGTTGTGAGAAAAGTAAATCTGTTTTCAGGGATTTAAGATGATGCTTTAATGCATCGTGAGGGCTTAAAGGGACGATGACACTTCATTTAGCGTCAGACCAAATAACTTGGATGTCTTAAAGTTCTTCCTCACCGGGCACTGTATTATGACTGGGATTACTTATATGCATGCTTCAGTTCTTCTTGGCAAATTTACAGATATAAAAATATATTATTAGGTCTTTGATAACATTTTAAATTAAAAATTCAGGTTGATATAAATAGATGCCTGTATGAGCAGTGTAAAACAAAAATTTAATTGTAAAATACAACTACTATTATTTTATTATGTGCATGTAATTCAATTAAAATAACAGATAAAAATGACTGACACATCTTTCCTATAGGCCTATAAAGAAAAATATGAAAATATCAACTCCATGTGAACTTCAAAACCTGAATCAGGATGAGAATCAGCAGAAATAGGTTTTGTGGAAAAATTTCCATGACGATGTAAAAAATACTGTTAATGAACTTTATTTCCAGTTATAAGAGTTAAAATAATCAGTTGGAAAGCCTAGCTGTTATTGTCATTGTATTTTTCACAAAGACTGAGACGTGGAGTGATTGTGCGGCATGAGCGATTTAACAAAGGACACCAGTTGCTTGCGGCAAAAATTCTGGACTCGATCCAAAACCCCCGGGACAGCTGCGGGGTAATTAGCGAGAAGACAATGTGGGGTGACGGGGTGAAAGGGCGGGGGAGGTCACGTAACCACTGGTAACCATGACAACGTGCACCCTGATTAATACCCTTCTATCGAGTCTGGAGGAATTAATTTGAGAGGAGAATAATACAATTAGGGTAATTCGTGCTTAGTAGAAAAATTAATGTAATCTGTATTCAGCAAAGTGTGCAATTGTCTTCAAATACAAATAAAAGTTGACAGCGTATTAAATTGGCCCGGGGATATAATTAAACACCTGTTCTGATCATATAATTACATAGGTCTATGCTCTGAAAAACTGTTTGATGTAATTACATTTAGGTGGCATGTGCTGATATCATAACAAAGTGAGTGAGTGAGTGAGTGAGTGAGTGAGTGAGTGAGTGCGTGAGTGAGTGAGTGAGTGAGTGAGTGAGTGAGTGAGTGAGTGAGTGAGTGAGTGAGTGAGTGAGTGAGTGAGTGAGTGAGTGAGTGAGTGAGTGAGTGAGTGAGTGAGTGAGTGAGTGAGTGAGTGAGTGAGTGAGTGAGTGAGTGAGTGAGTGAGTGAGTGAGTGAGTGAGTGAGTGAGTGAGTGGAACTAAAAAAGTCCACTACAAATTTAAAACTTACCTCGGGACCAAAGGGACGTGTATACAACTTTTTAAGTTTCAGAAAGACCCTTTAGCCCTCATGGAGGGTATGTGCAGCCACAGAGTCTGACATAGATGATCCACCACATGACCTATTGTCATCATCCATAAAGGAAGGACAGTCACGATAGGGCTATAATCAATAACCCTCTCAGCACCAAGGTAGTTAATCTCATTTTTATTTACCTTGAGGTGTGAATTGCGGTAGCAATTCCCACCTCGAAGTAAATAAAAATATTTTTATTTTAATACCTAAGTATAATATCTCGAATTAAGCTCAGAATCTCCTCATTGTGGTGTATTATAAAATATTAACATTCAACGAATTTTCTTTAAAATATGCTTTGTGGTGCATGATGCGACGATGGAGCTGAAAGGGTTAAATGTCTGTTTTTTATGAAGGAGACAGAGAGAAGGCGTGACAGATGTGATGACGTCACTATAGTGGTCGTCACACCTGGCACGGTAACGGGGGTGACGGCTGTCTGCTCAGTGCTACAGCGGCAGAGGGGATTATAACTATACCTCCGTACAGAGGCAGCTGAGTTCACCCAATGTCGTTTTAATGTTGGTCCACCGTCTGCGACGCTGAACCAACATTAAAACGACATTGGGTGAACGACTTGTGTTTGCTAGGAATAAGCTGTTGCAGTAACAGCTGTCTGGCTGTACGGCAGTTTTTTCAGCATCCACCAGATTAACAGTTATGACAACCATATCTTTAATTCAATGTCATTATTATATTACACTATTAACGAATTATAAAGAGAGAAATAAAGGTTATAAAAATATATTTTTTTTACATATATGTTATTTTGCCTTATAATAGAGAATGACATTACACGATAAAAACGTCAATAAGTCCCCCTCCCCCATCCACCGTATTAACGCTATTTGAGTAAGTGAAACAGTGTGTGTGTGTGCTGTGGGGGTAGTTGGTGAGCGAATAAGATTTTGTGATATACTACGGTGCATATGAAAAGATGATTAATTAATTAATGTTCTACATTAAAGATTCGTGTAGCTTGTTATGCACTCCTGCAAAGTCCGAGGCTTAATACACTTAACCCTTAATGTGCTGATCACGAATTCATTTCAAAATATACTACATACAATAGCGATATGTATCGGTATACAAACATATAACGTATCAGTAATCAGTTATATAATAGCCTCGTAATAACTTAGTATAGTATAGTGATCATAACATTCAAAACTATGTAGGCCTACATTGCACGTTATTACCATCGCCCCTTAAAGTGTGAGGTCTTCATTGTGTTAGGTACTTCATATTTTACAGCTTACACCTGCACTGAGGAGATCATTCTCCTAGCTTCCTACTATTTGTATATATCCTTTGGAAATGAATGGGTTTACAACAAGATTATAAAATAATAATGCCATTTCATACGATGTCTCGCTACCTCCATTAAACCTTATATATGACAAAACGTTACGTAATTACCTGCCATAATAATATAATTTGGTGGTTTGTAAATATATTTTTTCGGGCAAATAATTAAATACTAGCTGTATATTATTTACTAGCATATACTTAGTCATAGACGTATAATAATAATATGTTTGGTCTTCCTTATTCCCCAATCAGTGACCTCTATCAACCTGTAGAGATTCAATAAGTGATGTATTTTGATGACCTACATCAGCAGATAATCTCCTCTAAATAGGCCTACTGCCCTCATGTTGTGTATTTAACTCGCTGTTATATCACATCACAATAAGCCGCTAACTGTCTGAGCTTCATTGGCTAGCGAGGACAAAGTCGCACTACTGACAGGCGAAGAACATCTCAACGACCAAATACACCGCTCAAACTATACATGTCTTTAAACTGAAGGTTGTCTTTGTTCCGCCGGAATATAGGAACATTTCCTATATTTTTTTATATTTTTTTCAGAGATATGATCGCAAAGATCTACTTTTTCAAGTGAGATAATACAAATATGTTCAAACCAAAGATACCATCTGTCAGTTTAGTATAAATTGAGAAGATAAACCCACATTTCATGCAATTTCTAGGTGTATCTAAGAGGAGTCACTCTAAAAACTGTATTTAACTTATCGGCTATTGGAGTATCAAACCATCTTGTCGTCATTTGGAAAAGCTATATGCCGTTAATCTAGCTGTCAATCTTTATTTTACTGCGTTATCACGACACTACTACAACTACAACATACTCTCAGCAAACTCAGACATCGACCCAAAGTTAGCTCGATATTGGCCTAATGTCTTCGACGCTGGCACAACATCAAACCAACATTGGCCCAACGTATCATGTTAACAGTTTGCTCGGCTGAGTTCTTAGTTGAGCCGTTTAACTTTCAATAAGAACGTAATTTGGGTGAAATGACTGTAACATTTCAGGTTTGGTGATCGGTAATCGGCGAACCCTTTAGGCGCTAAGCACGACTAGAATCGTCTTTGATCTGTCTTACTAGCCGATCAAAATACTGGTATTGGGAATGTAATGAGTGTTTAAACATCAAGATTTACAAATATTTGGTCTCAAATTTGACAAATAAGATTATTTATCCCCCATTTGGAGTGAGTAGGTCGTGGTAGCGATACACAACTTCAAGTGGGTGAACATTTAAATAAGGTAACTGAGCGGGTAAAAACATGTAAAGGGCTAATTTTAGGATACACGTAATACATAGATGACACAGAAACTAACCCAATGACACAATGCTGGTTTAATGTTGGGACAGCGTCGCAGACGCTGGGCCAATATGAAATGAGCATTGTGTGAACGTTTGGTCGGAGCATCAAACAGGTGAAGTGTATTTCACTTATAAACAAATTCTAATGCATGTACTTCGGCTTTAGGGCGGGGGCCCTAGGGTTAGCACCGCTGCTTTCACGCTAGAGTTTGGGGTTCGGTTCCCTATTTGAATGAAACCAAAATGTTTCTTCACCATCCACGTGTAAAACTCAGTATTGTGGGAAGCCTCCGTGACCAAGAGGTAGCGTGCTCGGCCTCAGACCGCAAGGGCTCGAATTTCGAGTCCTGTGTCTGGAGGACAGTGTCATCTCATTCATCTCACCATCCTCAGGAGGTTCTCCTTGCCCAGTTTAGCTTAAATATGTTTAGGTCTGAGTAATAAATCAAATATAAATCAAATGTATAATATAGACTATATAAATAACATATATCTGAGCGTATGAATATTGCCACATATTTTTAGCTTCTGAGTGATTGTTATCACATTTTCAGAATATTTCATAGGACATTGATGCCAGAAATTCACCGTAAATATACCTTAGTAAACTAACTGTACAATCTGTCAAGCATGGTGACATTACCCAAATTATTATAGTTGTTAGTGAGGCATCGCCATTTACCTACAACGGCGGCAAACTGTGGTGTATACTAGAGCGACAATAATATTGTCGCGCTAGTATGTACCACTATTTGGACGTGATACATAGGCCCTATATATATATAACAGTCTACATTGACGTTCTTGAAAAAACGATTTAAAATTTGCCATATTTTTCAGGCTACTGATTATATAACTATCACAAATAACATTGTTTTATTTCCCATGCCCAGCTATATGTAGACATCTAAGGGTTCAAATCACCAGAGCCACATAGACACGGATGAAAGAACAAGTAAATGATCACACATAGCACATAGTTTTCTGCCTTTTTTACATCCGAAACACATCATTTTCACATTCCATGCTCAGTGAGAAAAAATGACTTTCCGAGCGTAACAACAACACTAATTATTTTGGTGATATTTCCTTAACATTTCTCATCACGTGCAACAGAGAGCTGTAAACTGGTAAACGCACTAAGTTTTCTTTGTTATTTCCCATCGGTGCAGTCATATCAGTATCAATTGTCTATTGTTTAGCTTAATTTGTATTGATTGAAATGACCTTTGCTTCAGTCCCTTATTTACTCGCACGTTATTGTGTTCATTTTCCCCAATAATGACGTGAAAATGAATGTGTCTTGTATCATATTAAGTCATATCACATACCACAGGCTCATTGTTGGGTGAAAAATAATTAAAACAAGATTGGTTAAACGTCTCGCATTCGCTGAGATTTGCGTCTATATAGGATAAAATATGACAATTACGTTAGTGCAATTAGAATTTTGTATGGACAATACAAATACGAAATTATTTATCACACATATTATATTTCTCTCTTTAAACATGCTCAAATGAGCCAACATGACCACACTGCCATATGTGTCTATTGTTGGACTTACACCTCTATCACAACACGTTGGTTGTATGTCTTTCATGTCATGTCTACAAACATGTTATACAGATGTATACGCGATGCACATGGTCAATTACCACGAACCTGGTGATTACAGTCACAGATTATGCAATATTGTGGTTAATAACAAATCTGGTATAGAGTAGGTCTACATACCACGTAGGTGGATAGTGACTACTCTTGTGATACTTTATTAATATAGCTCTATAATTGCATCGTTTCGGTTTATGTCATGTCACCCACATTAAGATATAAACCACCGGCGTGATTCATGAATTGACAAATGAAATTGAATCGGACTTTAGGCCACCTTTGTGCACATATAGGCTAAACTGGGCCAGGAGTACCTCTTGAGGAAGGTGAGATAATTGAGATGGCACTGTCCTCCAGACACATGATTCGACATTCTCTTGGCGGTCTGAGGCCGAGCACGCTACTTCTCGGTCACGTAGGCTCCCCACAATACTGAATTGACAAGGATGCAAACTGTCCATTACGGATCTATTAGTGGTGATATGTCTTGATAGACGACAGAAAGTCAAACCAAGCCACACCAGGCCCCATAAGTTTATATAGAACATTTCATTCACAGCTATTTATAATATGGGCGGTATCATAATATCAATGATTATAAATATGTTATATGATCTCTGATAATATCCTCAGCATCCCCGACTGCATTCACGATTTTGCTAAATTAATTATCGATATGACGCAAATTGAACAACAAGAGGCCCAGGGGCCTTGACGTTTGTCAACAGCATTGTAAAAAATCAGCTATAAATGTGTCAGGGAATGTATATCTATACTCTAAGATGCATTATCATGAAAATATGTATATCCTTTATATCGATCATTGGCATTTATATTATTATGTTCGGTTCCCATAATACATTTTGCTAATTTTACACACGTTCTGAAGCACTGCACCTAATGAAATATGTTTGACAAAGAATCATTTCACAGGACTACAATGTTAATATTACAAAAGTGCAATTATTACTTCTTCTGGGACTTTTATAATGCCCCAGTTAGCCAGGAATTTTCACGAAATCTTTAATTTTCAATTTTAATTCTTCTGTCTAAAATAGGCCTAACAAAGTTGTAAATTATCAGCTTTTAATGTTTCCTACTCAGCCATGAAATATACAGTAGCTCTAATCCATCATTATCACATGTGGACGTAATGCACTTTCACTGCACCCTCTTACGTAATGCCAATTATGGAAATCACAATACACACAGTAGACCTAAGGATAAAGACCCATGAAGGCTTTCTCAACTCACACGATCTATGCTGAAATGTTGCTGTAATGTTGTCAGGCCAACGTTGAGTCAGGTGTTAGTTGGCTGTATCAAATGCTATGAAATGAAATAAATGGGGTTCTACACCACATTTGTACACATATAGACTAAACTGGGTAAGGAAAACCTGAGGATGGTGAGATGAATGAGGTGTCACTGCCCTCCAGACACAGGATTCAAAATTGAGCCCTGTTGGTCTACGGCCGAGCACACTAACTCTCGGTCACGGAGGCTGCCCACAATATTCAATATTTACGATTGAACAGGGAGGGAACATTTTGTTTCTTTAAAACTTGAATGCCAGAGCAGGAGACGAATCCGCGACTTTCCTAGCAGGCACCAGGACCCCCCCCCCCCGCCCTTCGGTATTGTTATTACATATATATTATTATATATATTACATATTAAATGTGCATAATATATATTGGTCATGTCATTGCTATCCCTTACCTGTGATAATTGACAGGCATGTTTTTACTTTGGTTCTGCCATAATAGTGTTCCCTGTTCCACTTTGATTTTCATTTATTGCAAAAATGAAAAATATATATTTTAAAGTTTTATAATCCACATGCACGGCTTGTCCTCGTCTTCATCATTGACGGTTGGCCAGTAATTGGTAGAAAACAATGAATGAATGGGAAAGTGTGAATTCAACTATGATGCTGTGTCATTAAAAAAACCACTATTGGCCCAGCTGCTTTATAGATACTTTATAGCCCCACATATTATTACTTCGAGGCATGTTTTTAATATACATATATCCACTTCTAAAGTATGCATACTTTTAGGTGCATCCCAGCAAATACGATACGGCGAACAGTGGATCAACACTCAAAGTTTTCAAATTTCAGAAGTTTAGCCAGACCAAATATAGAGTTAACTCTATGGCAAGACACGTGTGATTGTACTCCAGCGGTATTGCCTCATTGTAGTAGTCAACGCGATGCGTACAAAGCATAATCTCATAATATATTACACTGGCTATATACGCTATACTTTCCACAGAAGCTACATCGACTTAATGTTAGTTTAATGTTGGGCTAGCAGTGCAGACGGTGGACTAGCATTAAACCAGGGATAACTGGATATTTAGTTTATTGTTGTTCCGCCCTCTACATCGTTTACCCAGCATTAAAGGAACATCATTTATTAATAATATTACTGTTTGTAAATTCAATTCAAAATAAAGTTATGGCTTTGGTACCACACATTTTAGTAACTTCTAATTAGATCCCTATTAGCGTGATATTTAGGCCTTTATTACAATGTGATGTTGAATATCAGCTTCCATCGATAGGGTCCATAATACAAGAACATAAATTAGGCCTACTATTTGTGTTTTTAGCATAGACTCAGGTTAAAATCTACGTTCAGTTTAACTTGAATATAGCCCAAACATAGGGACGCAGACGGTTAATATACGACAATATAAATAGTTAAAATCATATGTATGAGATTGGTACTATTACATATTCAGTGCCCGAAAAAGGGGGCCAAGGGGCCCAGGATATTTTTCGGAGGGGGGGGGGGCATTGGCCTTAGACGATGGGGCATGTGACCCATTATTATTTCTAAAGGGGGGCATTTTCCCAACAACGAATAAAACACTTAAGGGTCATTCATATCACCTCATATTCCATATTAAACGTTCATCAGTTGTTCATCAGGTGTTCATGCTGATAGAAATATCAAAGATTCATATTGGCGGTTATGCTATTATTAAAACCGGAAGAAGAAAAAATGGTTTAACATTTAGCGTTTGCAAGTAGGCCCAATCGACTTCACGTCACCACGCACTCACATGATTTAATATCACTTGTGTCAATCAATTGCGTCAACAATATCGAGTGTTATTGAAGTCGATCACATAGCTTGAGTGCTACTCATTGTCTTCCTCGGGTGCTGTCGGATCTCTTCTTGGGGCAGTGTCATCAACTTCCTCTGTTGTTGCCGCTAGGCCCACACCTATTCACCTTAAACTGCTAAGCGCGACTGTAGTCGCTTTAATACGTTTTATTAGCCATTTAAACATCAAGATTTGTAAATTGCTTAGTCTTAAATTACAAATTAATCAAATACGAGCTGTTTTCTCTCACTTAAAGTTGTGGGTCAAGGTAGGGAGACACAACTCCAAGTGTGTGAAAATTTGAATGATTTAATTCAGCGGTTTAAGGGTTAATATGTTACTACTATTAGTCACGATGAACAAATTTTCTACAATATTTGCTGTACAAAATAAATTTGTAGGCCTATTATTTTTCGTTATATATTGGTCCATTTTCTTAGAATTTTTTTTGCTTTTGATTTTAATGGCACATATAGTCTAAGTCTATACAGACATCTACACCACGTTCAAGGTAGAGACTTCCCTTTAAATACATTGATAAATGCGGATACAACAGGTGTGGCTAAGTTGTGGCGAGGTTACTTAGCCCCATGTGGCGAGGTTACCAAAGCTGTGGCGAGGTTACTCAGCCTTCTGTGGTGAGGTTACCAAATCTGTGGCGAGATTACCTGTGGCGAGGTTACCTTGTGGCGAGGTTACAGTCAGGTTACAGGTGACAGTCCAATATTTCGTTGGAATCAGCAAAATTTCAACTACATTTTGGTTTCAGTAGCTCGTTTTCTGCCATACTTCATTTAAATTGTATTTGTAAACATATAGGCCTATGTTTTGGATCATGGGATGCCGAACCTTGACTCTGTTCTAACAACGCTGAATACTAATACTGAAACTAATACAGCGATACACAGCTCACAATTTGACAGTGTGGGCCGTAATGGGCATTTATTGGCGGCACTACGGTGTCAAAAAAAAGAAATGCGGGAATTTCGTCTCTCTATCTAGCCTAACTGGTAGATGCACAGCACAAAAATTTTAAAAACTTTTGCAGTTCTATTCTATGTTCTATGGACATGTTTACATTATATGGTCATATTAATAAGCCGAAATAGAATCACTGATTTTTTTATGATTTTAGCCTGAGCCAGTCCCTTTATTCAGCAGGCAGGGCCTTATCTTCAAAAATCCTATGGCCCACTAAAATTAACTTGTTGCGTCAAAACCAAAGGTATTGCCGAAGGTGTGGCGCAGCGATAGAATGATGTTGGGCCAGTTTTATTTTTTGTGGGAATCCCACAATTAGGCCTACTCTTTATAAGTCAGGCACTGGGTATTCTTTACATCAGGCGCCAAAAACACCAGATAACATGATACATTGGCCCAATGCTGATGTAATGCTGGGCCACTGTCTGCGACGCTTGGGCAATATTATTCCAATCAAAACCCTTTACGGTCTAATCACTATATTTAATCATGAACATATATTTTATCTGAACACTTCTTAAAGACGAAAGTAGGCCTACCTAACCTAGGGACCCCAAACGTTATATTGGACATATTCACAAGGACTGGTGTACAAAAATGTCAACCGTTTCTCACACACAGCACCCCTATTTCCCCTAAATAGGACACAAACTCAGGCGAAATAAACTTATTAAATAAAAATGTATAGTTCACCATACTTTGCCCCCTTTTCATGTCAGATGGTCGTAATGAAAGGGTTAACTTACCACATGATCGGGCATTGCAATAATTTACATTATTCGGTCATTTTTCATACCAGAAGTGTATAAATTATATCAATGTTCAATGCCTTTTACTGCCGAGTCCAAAAATCTAATGTCGAAGACGGCGGGCCAGCATTAGAACAACATTGGGTCAATGCCTCGTGCCTGCTGGGTTGCGGTCACAGCTGATCAGCAAACTCGCGTCATTGACACAATGTTAGCCTGATAGTGGCCCACCGTTTACAACACTGGGCCGACATTAGACCAGTATTGGCATACCAGTATATAGGCCTTAACAAGATAAACGTTCACCCAATCCTAGCTTACTGCTGGCCCATCATCTACGACCATGGCTCAGCTGTAAAACAGCATTGGCTAAAGGTCTCATTTTTGCAGGGAACACCGGCAACTCAAAACCCTGACACAATGTTGGTTCAATGTTGGAAGAGTGTCATAGATTTTGGCACAACATTTAACCAACATTGGGTCAGTGCAAGCCAAAAGGAGGCAGTGACATCAGCGGAAAGGAAGTATATACTTGATTTACAAGTGAACAAATACGGCCTTTTGGCAGCGCTATGGCAGGAAGAGACGGGACGCCAGTTAAAAAGCAGTAAATGTCTTGTATACCAGGGAGCAGATATTGCCTTCTGACATTGCACAGACAGAACAGACAGTAACGGAAGTTAACAACAGACGTTTGTGTGAAAAACCAGCTTAAAAGTTTGTCGAGTCGACAAACTAACAAATAAAAAATATTTAAATTTGGGCCTGTTTTTAGTGAGCACAATATCTAAACATTGGGCAGCATATACGAGGCTAATACAACATTGAGCCAGTGTTGTTTCCATCAATATCCCCTATTGACTGAGTGGGACTGACAATGAGTTGTAATATTGATAAGATATAATTTATTTAATTTCTTTGTAAGATATAATTTATAACCTACGTACGGTACCATATTACACACTGAAAAAAATATGATCAGATACATTCTAGCTAGCAAACAGGAGCCGTTGAAACAATGTTGGCCCACTGTCTGCGACGTATGCGCAACATTAATTAGGCTCAAGTCTCGTTTTTGTTGGTAGCACGAGACAATAAACCGATGTTGGTTCAGTGCTGGTCCGCCGTCTACGACGTCGGCCCAACATTGACCCTACAACGGTTCAATGTCTCTTGTTTGCTGGGAGTACAGCAAATCGAGATGTTGATCAAATATGGTATCAATGTTGACCAACTGTCTGCGACATTGGTCTAATGTTCATTTTTGCTGGCTAAACACAACAAAAATGAGATGTTGATCCAATTATTGTTGATCCAATTATTGTTAGTCCAACGTCTGCGACGTTGGACCAACATTAATACAATATTTGATCGACGTCTCATTATATCCTTGATAATACATATCGCACACACGTTGTATAATGGTGAGTGTAAAGATCACATACCCGATGTGGAATTGTTTGTGTGTCGTGTGGTGACAAGCTCCGTATAAAGGCGGGGTCCAACGCCTAGAAATCCCAGCTATATATCCAGATGTCAGGTGTCACCTGTCAGCCAGCCGTGTCAGCTGATGCTGCTGTCATGGTAACAGAGGCTGTGACAGCCTGACAGCAGCACGTCATCCTCATCTATGTGTCAGTGTGTCTGTGGCACAGTGTATGTACCAGCCATGTGCACTCACGCACGGGGACATCCACGCCTAAACTCACGACCAAATAATAACTTTGTGTTTTTATTTCCCTTATATGTTGAATAATGCTGAAAAATTTAGCCTAATTTCAAAATCTAAACACTATTTCACGATCAGTTATAAAAATATTATAACTTGTGATGAAACCACATTTTACGGATAGATATTTTCATAAATTCCTTTCATCTTCGATGGCCTTAACAATAAACTGTATGGCACGCTGTGAATCTTTATCCTCGATAACAAGACACGCTGACAAATGGCCGGGCCCCCGTCTGCGGCGCTGGCCCAACATTAAATCAACATCGGCTGAACGTTTGAGTTTCCCGAGTATGAATACCCATAACGACCATTGACAGGCTGCGGAGTGACGCGCAATTTTTTTTTATTAATAATGATCAAATACTGCACGTAGTGCGTGTATAATGTGCGTGTGTACACTAACTAGAACCGTAATCTGACTGGTAGAAAACCAAACATTGTTCTTATTTACACAGAGTTGATCAGGAGTGCAGACATCCGCCCTTGTGGGAACCCGGCGAACACAAAACTTCGACCCAATGTTGTTTTGATATTGCCCGACGTCTTCGCCATCAAAACAATATTGCGTGTTTAGCGGCGGTCTACCTTACACTGCATGCCCCATACACACTCATCAATCCCCAGTAACAGTCTACATGTGAGGGAGCAGGGCCAGAGGATTTACAAAATATAACAGCATTATCTATTGTCGCATGATTCACTGGGAGCGGGGATAAAATAATGAGAAAGGCAAAGTATGTTACTGGGTCTATATCTGTTTACTAAGAAAACGAATTTAGGGTTGTGGTAAGAGTCCATTTCCTTCAACATAATCTTTAGACGGGCATACTTTATTAATTGGAAATAAAAATAATAAAAGAGGAGTAGAGGAGAACAAAAAATCGCAGTGGTGACACGGTAATAGACTAGTAATCTCACAACGCTGTAGGACCATGTAGGATTGGTCGCCAAAAATGTTGGTGGATACAGCGGGTGGCGGTGCACAAAGGGGATGACAGTATCCTTTTGGGCCCAACGGGCTGAAGGGTAGAAATACACTGAACGGGTCAAAATACAGTATGAACGAACAAGACTGCCAGAAATGAATGTAAATAGTTTACAAATAATCACTAGCTGGGGTTGTTGTTTCCATTTAGTCAATCACCAGGTGTCAGTGCTACATTTCACTTCTACTTTCACTCTTTTTTTTTAAATGAGACACAAGACATTATCAGGTTGAAGCATGCATTTAATATTTCATATATTGGCATCATTACAATATAAACCATACACAGCCTAATATTACATCTTATAATGTTACATTTTAATGTGTCAAAATAAAGCATTATGACAAGAAACACACAGTGCAAAAAGCTGACACTTCTTGAAATTCTGTAAATAAAGGTAAAAATCATCACCGTCTCAGATGTTGAGATTATGTTGTTTATTGTTGAATCATCATAATTATGATGTTTATCCAACATAAACATACAATTAACGTCTACAGTTTATTGTCAATGAATCTTTGTATTAAAGGGTCGTATCAGCCATTTTGTAACTTCGCAGATATGACCCTTTAACTCTTATCCTGCTAAGTTAATTTCTTTAAATTTTCAACCACTTGAGGTTGTGTCTCGCTACCGCGATCCACAACCTCAAGTGGTTGAAAATTACTCATATTTGTTCAATTTGTGACCAAACATGTACAAATATTTCATTTTATTCCTGATAACAGTGGTTTAAAACGAATTAAAAACGACAATAGTCGTGATCAGCAGGATAAGGGTTAATACCAATATGGTGATAGGATAAGTATTAAATTGTACTAACGTTTAACGTTGGTCCAGCGTGGAAGACGGTGGATCAACGTTAAACCAACTTTGATTCAAAGTCCTGCGTCTGCTGGGCAAGGTTTGCCATAGCAAGTCGAAACGTCATAAGTTTCAAAACAACGTCCTGTGTCTGCTGGGCAAGGTTTGCCATAGCAAGTCGAAACGTCATGAGTTTCAAAACAACTGTTCCAAAGTTAGTACAATTTACTACCTTTTAATTGATGCTTGAAACCATAAATAACCTATTTTCAACAATATGGTGATGATTTCGGCTATATTGTATACTGTATCTTATTGTTATTCAATAATTCTTTTAAACCACCTGATCTCATGAATAAATCAAATAGTTTTGAGAAATATATTTCATGTTTTAAAAGTTGATTAAGCAAAAAAAAAATATCCAACTCAGTTATGAACTAGCATAATATTCTAAAACATTACATTTTTAAGAAGCAAACACAATTAGGACGAATGATATCGTAACAATATGGTCATCAGATTTCATTATTGACTTCAGTATATTCTGATATAAATGACAGATTATACTAATTAGCATCTAGACACAAAATTCAAATTTATTTTATTCAATTCAATAACATTAAATCTTGGTCGCATACAGAGAAATTGTACAATCATTATTTTGCGAGAACAAACATATTTATGTGGAATGTAAAGGTGAAACTATATCAAAAAACATTTAAATTATTACCTTTTACCTCTTCACCATGTTACATGTACCCTTGGGAAGCAGAATAGTTATTTTATCTTTCCATAGTCCCCGTAAGCCTGCATAATATACAGCTTAAATTAATCCTTAAAGCCTATAAATTTAAATTTTCACCCACTTGAAGTTGTGTCTCACTACCGTGACCCACAACTTGAAGTGGGTGAAAATTACTTATATTTGTTCAATTTGGGTCTAAATATTAGCAAATCTTGATCAAACACACCTTTTATTCCCAATAACAGTGATTTAAACAGCTAATAAAACGGCTTAGAAATGATCATAGTTGTGCTTATAGTTGCGCTTAGCAGTGAAAGGGCTAAGTTTCAAACCAAACAAAAAGCAGCTGGAATTAAAAAAATATATATGCTGTGGTGGATGATCAGGGTTAATATATATTGTACAATATTTGAGCTTTATTGGATATATTGTCATCGTTACATGGTGATTAACCTTTTGAGTGCGGGCGACGCTTTTAAGCGCATTCAAACTGTTTTTCCACAACCAAAAATTGACAGAAATTGATCAAATATGCATGAATAAATCCTGAATAAAGCCCCAATTGTGATTTATAACAGGTTTAATTTTTAAGTGAGGAGGTATTTTCCTTTCATTCGAAGCTGGCAATTGCGTAAGCAATGCCAGCTTCAAATGAAAGGAAAATGTCAAGTAGTAATGAAGCACTTGAAGAGTAAAATATGTGCAAACGGTGGGTAATAAGTGATCAGAATTTGTAACTTTCCCTTCAACTAATTCTAACATTGTTGCCAGAAATGCCTTGTCAGTATGAAAGTTAATGTTATCACAAAAATTCAATACCAAATAAAATAATATTAAAATGGTCTTCTTATTCTTTCAAAAAAAGGAAAGTAAATGTGTTAGTTAAAACAAGAAATAGAAAGTAGTCCATCTGTTAAAGAAAAGGTGACAAAACATATCGTGTAAAAAAGATGATGAAGAGTAATAAAAGTAAAGCTATCAAACACGCATAAACACTGGATTACCAAGGTTCTGTTGCAGATACAACACAACTATACAATATTCTTCCAGTGTGGTTGACATTATTAAGTCCATAGGTGCTTTCATAGAACAAACAAAATTCAAAATCAAATGTGCATGTGCGATCTCAGATACAACATAATTTGTAAATTGTAACAAATTTAGTTTTCAAACTAAGGGTGATTTTTTCATTCATTTCAAGCTGACACTTGCATAGGCAATGTCAGCTTCAAATAGGTGAACACGTTTCGAGGAGAATAGGGTGAATAGCGGAATGATATACACATAACAGAAATTAAAAACAAATGTTCTATTATACTTTTGTAAAGGTCTTCCAATATTTCGGTTTGTTTGAAAAAGCTCCACTGGGAATAAAATTGATTTAAAAATGACACATAGCCTCTAGGAGACTGAACATTTGCAATTGCTACTTTTTAAAGCTGCATTTCTGAGCACTTAGTCTCATGGTAACCATGGTAGCAGTATATTCATGAAAGACAGGTAAAAAACACACCAGTTAACACAAAACTTACAACATAAATACATCAGTGTCAATGTGTTAAATGCATAGTGTCACACACTAACAAATACATAAAGAATCAGCATGCTAAAATATCACAATAAAATAAAAACAGCTCTCATGCATATTATTATAAAAAAGTTGGTTAAATAAATATTCAATGTTAAAAAATGTGGCACAAGGTCAAAAGACACGAGTGGCATAATAGGTTCATGAAACAATGGTCCCAAGAATATAGCACAGAAGTAAATGTCTGTGAAATTCTGAACCTCAAACTGAGCACCACTTCATGTACATGTTGAATAAACATGTCATGTGTAAATCAGTTTTTATTATAATTCATTATCTAGAAGTGTTACAGACTTAACAGCAAACAATTCATTCTTTTAACCATTATTTAAATTTTCAGCCACTTGAAGTTGTGTCTCTTTACCGCAACCCACAACTGCAAGTGGCTGAAAATTACCCATATTTGTTTAATTTGAGCACAGATATTTGCACATCTTGATGTTTAGACACCCATTTTATTCTCAATAACAGTGATTTGGCCAACTAATAAAACAGATTAAAAACGACAATACATAGTCGTGATCAGCGGGATAAGGGTTAATGTTGTCACACTATGGCGCCACACAATTAAATAAGATGAGACTTACTCAGATAATTTTACAAAAAGGATGACATTTCAAGTGGCTAGAAAATCTCACTTATGATGTATTTCGGAAATGGCTTCAATACCACTAAACACTAAAACTTCTAAAATCATGTGGTGCTCTAAAACAGCAAATAAAGTTTACTTATAATAACACTTCCTGGGAATTAAAGACACTTATCTGTCACCCACAGTTGTAGAGTGGCATATAAGTGTCTTTATTCATAGCAGTGAATTATATACTGTAGATAGCTACCACATAGATATTAAAAGATAACATTTGTATTACTTCATCCCTTTCAATGTGTCAACACAGTATGTATTTAAAGCACCAGCTGAAATTGAAATAATAAATGCTTAAATACTATTTGGCAAGTCACATATTCTTCATTGGATATTATTAGCAAAATTGTTTAGCAAAGATTTTCTAAACATAAATGAATTTTGCTGAAATTTAGAAACTATATTAATATAATATTAAACTTAGAAACTATATTAATATACACATATAAAATCAGTTTTTAGCTCATTTCTTTGCAATTGCATACATACATGGTACATTAAATTTCACCATTGTTATGATACTTATGATCCTAATTCTAAGATAATATTCGCTGGTAATACACATTATCCTTGACAACCACTACACTAATCTCCATACTTTTACACATGTTATGCACCACTAGTTGTAGTACCTGCTAGTATTACACTAATAATCTAGAAAATGTGTAGGCTCACCAATTTCATCAGTGTCTTATTGACTTGAATCAGTTATTTATATAAAATTGGTCCCTGTAAATTCCACTGTACAAATTATTATTGAAATATTATCTAAATGTTACTTTTTTTCAAGTAAATCACAATAACGTAATAAGTCTACAAATCTACTGAGAACATGCTGTCATAACTATGAGTGATATTGAATACATCTACTGTTTTCAATACAAAACTTTACTTAGGGAACACTCAGTATTTTTCAACATATAAGATAATATAACACTCCTCTTGCAGAATAGCAAACACAAAAAATACACCTGAGTGTAATGTTCATCCTTAACAAAGTAAACTTTATTTAAATACACAATTTTTAAATGTGTCATAACCTGAATCTTCACCGCTTTCTCTCACTCTATCATACATTGCGCGATTCAGTCATTCAAAGTCATTCTGAACAGATTTTCAGGTTCTCAGGTCAAATAATGGACCTGCAGAGTTGTTGCTGTACATGGCTGAATACTACGCCTCAGTAGCTGAAATTGCTGACAGTACTAGATTTTCGCCAGCTGGACTGTCCATGAATGAGCGATGTTGAGGCACCAGTTGATCACAGGCCCATCTCTTGACGGGATCAGGAGATAACGTATCATCTGCTTCATCGTCATCTGATAAGTCATCATCTTCTACAAAACGTCAAAACAACCAATCAACTTAAACCAAACAAACTAAACTCTGGATCATGATTATCGTGAAAAAGCATGTTGTTTTCTACTTTTTGTGTGAGTTGTGTTTTATAGCTTTGATATGCTGAAATTGTCCAGAAAACATTAGTAACACGATACAGTCACAAAGATCATGAGAAGACATGTATTATCTGATATTCATGATCGATATTAGGCGTACCTTTTTTCCCCACAAATTCTGACATTGCTGTTCCTATGTCATTTGCTGCTTGATACATCTCACTCATTAAATCACCAGGACTGTCCAACACTGAAAAATAAATATACACTGTACATACATAATGATAAAGAATGACAATACGGATACAGATTTGAAATAATATGTAACAAAAAAACATACTTTGAACACTTGTCACTGTATCCAACTAGCAATACATCTGATTCGAGTTTAAATAACGGAAGCAGTTTTGGCAATGATGTGGAAATAAATCCACTAATGGAAATGAAGTTTTCATTAGAGGAATTGCTCTGATATTAGATACATTTCTGTAAATTTAAATGACATATTTTAGATTATAACTCACTTGTTTTTGTCTCGTCTGCAGGATAAGCTTTGTCGAACTTTTTCAGTAATTCAGCCAGTTCGGCTTCTTCATCAGGGAAGTTTCTAGATTGCATGAGTGACGGCAGACTGTAGTGTGTCTCTGCCAGAGCAGGATCTAACGTATCACAGGTATTATCAGCTGACGTGTTAATCACATGTTTATCTGACTCGGGGCTTCTCAGGAAGCTATACGAGTCATGATAAGGCTCATCTCCATCTACAAGAGGTCCGGGTACATCTGGTGAAGGGACCACATGGTTTGACACGACATGACTGGGAGGGCTTTTGGAGGGTAACATGTGAGTGAGGGCGAGGTGGGGTAGACCGTTATGAGGGTCTGGTGTGCTGTACATGGGGGGTGGCTGTTTGTATTGAGGAGGTGCTCGCTTCATCGGAGCACCCAATATGGCCTGAGGCTGCAGGTTCAATCTTTGTTCAAGTGGCACGTTCTGTGATAGGGTCTGTAAAGGTGGCCTTTCTGCTTCATCTACAGACGGTGGTTTCTGAAAACAACAAGCAAATTATTATTAACCCTTAAAGCGCTAAATTAAATAATATAAATTTTCACCCACTTGAAGTTGTGTCTCGCTACCGCGATATACAACTTCAAATGGGTGAAAATTACTGCTATTTGTTTAATTTGAGACCGAACATTTTAAAATCTTGATGTTTAAACAGACACTTAATTGTCAATAAATGTGATTTACCTTTCTAATAAAACAGATTATAAATGGCTATAGTCGTGCTTAGCGATGAAAGGGTTAAAATATATTATCACTGATACAGTGAATATTAGTAACAGTGTTACAATTCATTCAATTTTTGCATGCAAATGCTCATGGTGGGTTATGTGGCTCACATTGCATCACCCACCATGATCATTGTATGACCAAGATCTGATAAAGGCAGATTAAAACGTTGCTAGTCATTTCAACAAAGTGACCAAATTGATCACTTTCTATAATATTTTGGAACCAAGAACAACGTATTCTCAATATTTCATACCTACTTTTGAAGTCACTGTGTGCAAGAACTTAAAAATGTGCAGTTTATAGCCTCATTTTAGCTGAAATTGTTGTATTAAATAATCTGCCATAGGTTAAAAAATAGGGTAAAAAAGCAGCATTTCACAATTCTAATCTATGGTCCATACTGATAATAGAGATATACCCTGAGAGCATAACATTTTCTCATCACTACTGTAATATACTTTAATTTCGCGAGTATGTATTTTCGCGCAAAACCTATTTTTGACTAGTTCGCGGTATTTTAAATTCACGGGAAAATATTTTTTGAAGTGGCCTTGGGACATTAATTTGTTATCTCACCGTAACGACTGCCGTCACCCTTCCCGACTAGTAATCACTATGACGCAACATCGTAGGTACACATAATGGTATAATCACCAATTAACTGGAGGGGGATGACCGACCATTGAGGCTAATCCCCTTGACACAGCATGGCTCATTAACCCTATCAATCCAACAGGTTATCGTTTAATTTATTATTATCATGCTGCTGATTTGCTACATGTGTCGTTTCAGTGACATATGTCTATATGTTTTTTGCTTTTTTTTTGTTCTAAAGTGAATGGTATCTGTTTGCTTGGGGGAATATCAAAAGAAACTATATGTGCACATATTTGTGAAAACAGACTGTTATAATTTGTTGTCATACTAAAAATATATTTGCCACTTGTCATTCAGTCATTGTCATTCAGTGATTTTATTAGCAATCCTAGGACTTAAACTTTCACAAGTTAGCTTGACAATCACACGATTAGATTACATAACCACAGTCGGCTGCACAGCGGCAGTCACACCCTTTAAAACCCAGTCCCAAAGTTCACGAAATACTAGTGGTGAACAATACTTGGCGGGAATATAAATTCGCACTCACGGTCTTTGCGCGAAAATAAATTCCACGCAAAATATTACAGCATTTACCTGTGCCAGTAATTTTCTCAGACGTTCCAGCTGATGCTGTAGTTGTCTGTTGTGACTTTCTAGGATCTCTTGTTTGGCACGTAGTTTTTCTTTTTCTTCTTGTTCAGATGAGCCCTCTCTCTCTGCTTCGTCACTGTATGTACCCTCTGAGCTGCTGTACGAGCGCTCGGAAGCCGCATTCAGGGCATATCTGCTGTGCTCAAGCTCACTCAGCAAATGCCTAAATTAAGTGAAACGTTTATACTATCTATACTGCATATAACAACTTGACTTATACAAATATATATTGGTGCATAATTTTAGGCAAAATTTTGGACCAAACACATCCTAACATTAATGGTTCTTAAGTAAGGAGAACTATTTGAAGCTGGACAGGACATTTTTACAAGTTCATTTTAATTTCTGTGATCTGTAATGAAAATTACCCTTTTTTCTTGCATCAAAAAAGAACACTGTTTATGCATTATTAAAATAATATCAGATTACACTTATATATGACACCTATAAGAGTGACAAAATATTTGTATATTGTATTTTTCTTTTCTCTTGTATTTCTAAATGAAGAATAAATTAAACAATATATTATAATATACATATACATATAAGCCAATTTCATCTATATACTGAGTTATGGATCACTGCTATCATCATGGCTAAATGTATGGGTTTTTATATTAAAAAAAATTCAGGTCTATAACCATATAAAGTACTCAAACAAGCATGATAAAATTTTACAAACTTATTCTCATCTTCAAGGTGATAGATAACACTTTCCAATTCCCGTCGAGCCTCCTCGCCAACAAAACCATGCTGAAAAATACATCACAAGATACAGAAATTTAAATTGTAACAACGGACACTACAAACGCTTATGCTTATTTTGAACGATCACAACTAGGTGCTGTAAATTTAATAATGGCCCTGGCTATGTTCAAATCGGTTAGGGAAACTGTTATCTACTAATTCCCTACCCTGATAATCTAGTACACATTTTTAAGGTAATATCCCACAGGCAAAAACAAAATTTTGAAATTCCAAACAAAATAAAGAGCAGAATTCCTGACACAATAATGGAGCAAATGTTTCTTTTAATGATACAAATAAACACTATTGCATGAATAAACACATAAATATTAATAAAATATTGCTTTTGTCATGGAAGGAAAAAATCTATAGCAAATGGAGAGGTCCATAGAATGGGCAAGCCTGATATTTTCTTTGTGGCATCTACACTGAGGAAATAAATATTGTTTTTATAACTTTGGTGCCTCATCTAGCTTTTCTAATTTCCATTCACATGATTCTCTACACATTTGGAGATCTGTGACTATTTGTGACCAGTAACTCAAGTCTGCATGTGGTTCAGTGATAATTGATAAGCTACCTACCTGTTGTTGAGGTGGGGGATCTACTGTGTCTTCTCTGGTGAGACGTGAAGATGACTGCCGTGAGGTGGTCCCAGACTGGAGAGCTGCAAGACGGTTTGCTGCTCGTGTTAATAATAATGGTGTGGCCGTACCTGGACTGGACACCACCGCATCATCAGCCGCTTCCCTAAAACAAAAACTACAGTTATCTCTCACTCACCAAATAAAAACTGGAATTAAATTTTGTCCTGATGAATTATTTGCTCATACTTTTTATTATTTAAATCTGGAATTGCTAACACAATTTTCAGCTTCAAATAAATGGAAACTTTTTTTATTGAGGAAAAATAAGTATGTCACAAATTAAATAATTTGATTTACTAACCATTCTACAATATTAGTAGCATTGTATTTGGGGTGAAACTTGATTGAATGTTTTTTTTTTTTTTAAAAAGAAAGACTGAAATCAAGAAACTAACTCGTCAGCAGGTCCATATGGCATATCTGCACCAGCAACAGGTAGATAGCGTAGCTTCTTCTTGTTGCGATGCTTTTTGCTCAAGTTATTCCTGATAGTGCGCATAAAAGCTTTAGTGTCCTCTTTAGCTCCCGTCTGAAAATACAAAAATATCTGCCAAGTAACAAATCATACATTTTAATGTCGATACTATAAAAACATTTCCCCATTGTATATTAACCCTCGCTCTGGTATGAGATATTCCAATATACATTGTATCACTGGCAAGGGATTTTGTTTATAAAAAAGCAAAAAAACATATTTTGGAACAATGGCCAGCACTTCTATTACAGCTGATGAAGCCCAACCCCAGTACACATAGTGACATGGTCTGGGGTCAGGCTTCACATGAGTGCTATCCCAAGGTCATGACAAGGTCATCTCAAGGTCACAGCAAGGTCAAATCAGCTGAAAATGGATGAAAATAACTTATTTTTGTTCCTTTTCCTCCAATTATGTCCACTTAAGATGTCTATGGTGGTACAAACCTACCTAGAACCCAACACAGAGTTATACCAAACACATTTCAAGACATTACAGGGTTTTTTTTAGGGGTTAGAAGGGTACTAACCCCATTAAATCACCCTTATGTCAGCCCTGTCTGATGTGATAGAAATTGACAAAATATTAGGCAGATTGTCATTTTTCTACCAATCTCCAAATATAGACCTACCATTAGAGTTGATGGAGCCCAACCCAAGCAGATCGACACAGACGACATGCTTTGGGATTGGGTTTCATAGGGGTGTTCGTAAGGGCATGACCAGGTTATCTAGAGGTCACAGCAAGGTCAAACCAGCTCAAAATGGTTGAAATAGGATTTTTTTTATTGTTCACCCAATTATATGCACTTGGGATGTCTACGATGGTTGAAAACCTCTTAGGCCTACAGACCCCAACACAGAGGTACATCAAACACATCCCAGAAGACAACATGGGTTGAAGGGTTAATACCCCATCAGACAACCCATATATGGTACCCTGTCTACTCATAGCAGAAATAAAGCAGACTATCAAATTTTGATCAATCATCAGCATTTCCATTACCCCTATTGAATCCCAACCCAAGTCCACAAAGTTATCGTGATATGATAGGCCTTCAGAGCGATTAGGCCCAACCCAAGTACACATGGTGACATTATTTGGGGGTTGGGCATCATAGATGTCCTACCCCAAGGTCATGAAAAGGTCATCTTAAGGTCACAACAAGGTCAAATTAGATCAAAATCGGTGAAATAGCTTATTTGTGTTGTGTTCCCTCCGATTCTATTTACTACAGATGTCTATGGTGGTTAAAACCCACTTATACCCCAACATTGAGATCATACCCAACACAGATTACAGGGGTTTTATAGGGGTTGGAGGGGTATCACCCCTATTAAATCATTCTTATGCCAGCCCTGCATGATATGGTACAAATCTACAAAATAACAGGCAGATTGTTGTGCTACGACTTTTTGCGAGATATTCCATGGAGATTATGAAGCACAACCCAAGCAGGGCTACATATGGCGACATGCTTTGAGGATGGGCTTCATATGGGTGTTATTCCGAGGTCATGACAAGGTCATCTGAAGGTCACATCGAGGTCAAAACAGCTCTAAATGGTTGAAATATCTTTCTTCTTTCAATTACATTCACTTGGGATTATCTAATATGGTTGAAAACCACATAGACCTCAACACAGATACATAACACAGGGGCGTAGCCAGCATTTCTTAGAGGGGGGCGCAAATTGTTGCTGTACCTGTCCAGCCTCGAAGAAGCTGACTGGCCCGAGGGGGCGGCCATTTAGGGGGAAATTTTGCAATATTATGTGTTTAATTGTGCATTCTGGGGTCATCTGGAGATCAATTTATTGGTTAACTAGGCCTACCACCGAAAAATGACATTTTTATAATTGTCCTTTTATTGATGTTGAAATATCGTGAGCCCACAGTCAAGTTGCACGTGACAATGTTGGGGGTGGGAGATTGATGAGTGAGTTGAGTTTAATCACACACCAAATTTAATAACCATTTCCAGACGTACGTCTTGGGTGAAATGCAAATGCAAAGCGCATGTCAAAGAGATTGGCCTGTTGTTAGCAGCAGTATACGCCGATCTCCCTTTTTGAAAACAGGGGCTATATATTAGCATCGACCCATATACCATGAACAAAAAAAAATTATGTAAATAAACTAATATTTAACAATACACATTAATGTACGTTCATCTTAATACATGTTAGTCAGACTTGGGACATAAACAAATAAACAGGAAACCAATATAGAGCTACATAGACTGAGACTAGGTAGGTTTACTGCTAGGCCTAGGCCTACATATCTAGGCTAGATGCTGTTACTAGGCCCTACAGATTTAGTCCCAAAAACTTGGGTCCTGGCTCACACTCACTAGCTATAAATAACAAAACATGAGAAGAAACATCTGAAAGTGTGTTTCAAAAAGAATTATATCGATCGAATAACGTCACTTTATATTGTGAAAATGTAATTGCAAATGATAGGACTTCAAGATTGACCAGGTTTCATGACCGCTGGAATGGACGATAATACAAGTAAATCTGATTAAACTACTATTCTTATAAACAATATCGCAAATATGGAATAGTTAAATATAAATTTAATTATAATATTTTACTTTAACTATTCACAAACTTTGGGTATTATTTTAGTGTAGATCTCCATAATATTTGGAAATTACTTGAGCATTTAAGGCCAGCTGAAAAATTTTGACTTAGAATCTGGCATGGCCACGTTTTGTTTCGAATTACTTAAAAATTCTTAATTTTGGGGTGAATAAAATCAAAATTAAGGTTAGATGCCTTTCATTATGCATTTTATTATTGTAACAATGTATTTGAACCCTAGACTTTCAAAATACAGGAACTTAAAAGGGGTCATAAAAAGGTATGTCTGGCCATCCGAAATATCGGATTTAGCCAAGAATCAGCACATCAGAAATATCGGATTTAACCAGAGCGAGGGTTAAAAAATATTGCTATGGTTCTGCCTCTCTAAGCCTTCGGTGTATATCCACTTGTAGCAGGTAAAAAATAATATGTTTTTCCATCTTAGAACAAGAGCACACTCGACAGTAGCTCGCTGCCATTATTAAACTTTCCCGAGAACTGGTTATTAATACTATCATCATGCAAAACGCATTTGAGCAAAATACATTGGTAACCTTTTAAGTTATCGCGCCCACAAGGTAAAACTAATGACGTAAATGTGATAAATTGTGATAAATCTGCCATTAAGTTGTTTTTCAACCATTATTGAACTTGTCCTAGAACTGGTTAATAACAACATGCAGAAAAAATTTGAGGATCCATGAAAAACTTTTGAAGTCATCGCATCCAAGTGTTAACGCCAACAGGGGAAGCCAATGCCGACAATGCCGAACTTCAATTGCAATAGCCAACCTTTTTAATTAAAAGGCTGGCTGAAAAGGATACTTATTCATATGGCATATACACTCACCGTAGTACAATATTCCTGAGTTGGATGTCTGACTTTGTGTTTCTTAGTGACTTTTCCAGTGAAGAAACATTGTTGGCACATATCATAGTTGAAGCATTTGAGACAGCGATACCTTTAAAGTAAAGAAAGCTTTCATCTTGAGTACTACTAGTAATCATAACACATAGAGTGCATGTATAGCCTACAGTCAATAGAATATTCCAATTTGTAATATGTCTATTATTGATAAAAAGGAATATTTTTTAATCATTTGAGACTGGAATTTGTGTGCAATTTAGATTTCGAATTTCAGCTTCAAATAAAAAAAAATAGAAATATTTATTGAAAATTCAGAAAAACAAGGTAAATGAGGTCACTGAATTTTATTTGATGATCTCAGAATCTGAAAATGACATGATTAAGGGAACATTTCAATTATAGATGATTGAATACTAACCTAAGGCCTATGATGGGGCATGTCTTACATATACTGCACTTGGCATCATGTGATACTGTAAATAAAGTACAAATCATCATATGTAATATTTATATTTTTGAAAAATAATTACAAATGTTCAAACTGTTATTACATGTATGTAACAGAATCGATAAGTGGTATTCAACCCCCCCCCCCCCTCCCACACACATCTTTATTTCTTACTTTTCAACACTATTCTAATAAAGTTTTTTTTTACATTCAAAGCAATTTCAGACACAGGATATGATTATGTATTCTTTATTTGTTGTAAATTATAATAATAAACATTAGAGCAAACCTTTTTCTGATGTGATCATTCTGTGGAGGGTTGTTAACCAGACTAATGTTTGTGGATCCTGTGAAAGCCAGCCGAGAAACTCATCTTCATTCAGCCCAGGTCCTGTCCACGCCTGACAGATAAAAAATAATACTAATTTACACCTTCTCATGCTACACACATTTATACATCCCAACAAGTTTCAAAATTAACAAAAGTAAAATGACTACTTTTTTGTGTGTTAGATGATCAGTTAAACAAATATTTCATTTTGAGAAATATATTTTAATAAATGGAATTTTGATTTTAATATGATGGTGTAAATTGTGTTGGCAATTCCAGATTCCAATGAATGAAAAATATTAACATAAAGCAAAGCAGGACAGAGGATGAGAAATAAGGCTTATCTCACTACCACAGCTATAAACTATTTGTACCAAGAAATAAGCAGTCCTCCATTGATAAGGAGCGTGATCACCCGGCGCTCCTCTCGCGCTACTTAACCAATTGCAAGGATAGCAATTGACAGCGATCCTGGCGATCACCAGAAGTAAAAAATTTTAAGTTGTTTAAGCCCAAAAAATCACTCATCGTGCTTAGGACGACTCGAGGAGAGTTCAATGCTCTCCTAGAAATTTTCAGGTGGGTATTTTATGGCTCTCCGTCTTTGTCTTTATGTGGAGGACTGAATAAGGCTTGAATCTCAAAATGACTTCACCATTCACATCCATTACTGGAATCTTGCGAACCTCTTTGTGTTAAGACTACACAATGTCTGCTTGGAGCTACACTACTACACTACTACTGTGAACAACATAATATTTAAATATTATTTTGTTTCCTGAGATGACACTTGCTGGAGTCACGTCATTGTCTTAGCGGCGATCACTAGGTGTCCATAATGTAATCAATTTAAAATGTGCACCTTTCGTCAGCCATGATTCTCTGATGTACATAAAGTTAGTCTGATGTCATTTCATAATGATCCTCATGTGGCACTCCACATAAACACGATAAAACATGCCAAACAAACTCAACATGCTTAATGACAATAGCAGAGCAAACTATATGTACATTCTGGTACTACTGAATGCCATGCCGAATCAGAATGGCTTACATTTTTAAACTTAAATTTATTGCATTAACTAAACACGTTTTCAAACAATAATTGATTGATAGACGCAGATCATACACAATGAACATAGAGAGCAACATAGCTAGTGTTACTATATGTTTACTTGGCTTACCACTTCAAAAACACTGTTGACGGCTGCCGACACATTCATTCCACCAAAAGGTGTGCCTTCATCAATAAAATTTGGAATCTGGTAATAAAAGGCATCTTGATTATAACAGAGCAAGCATAAATGTGTGGCAAGCACTCTTAATTATTATATCAATCAAGACAAAGGTTAGAAGAGGAAAATCATTAGTTATATAAATTTCAAAAACCAACCTTCATGATGTCCTTCAAAAATGCAGCCATCTTTTTACGAGAAACCTGGTTAGCCCCATCACGCATTATGCTGAAGTAATCTGTTATTATAAACATACATGTACAATAATTCATTGATCAATGTTTCCAAATATCGCAGTCATATTGTTGGCATTACTATCTGCGAGAGAATGTAGGTTTAGAATGACGCTAATATTGACAAAATTTACAAACTGTTTACCAGTAGTCAAAATAGCTTGCTGCTTAATTTTTTTTAGCTTCCTTGATTTGTTATATATCATTCAATATGTCCATATACTATACGTGTACTTGAAATAATTTGAGAATTAAATGCACAGTAGCTTTAAAACTTACATTTATATTTGTCAGATAATTTAGCAGAACAAAGTGTAGTGAGAGCCGTTATCATAGCAGACAATCTGATGTGTCCTCTTCTATGCCTTAATACACACAAAAAACACCAAGTAAGTATACATGACTTACACAACATCTCAATTAATTTAGAAACACTATATTAATTATTAGACAATAAAATGAAGGCAGATTTAAAGGGACAGACCCAGGCTGAAATCATCATATTTTGGCTTCTTAATATAACCATATGATGTAAACATGTCCATAGACTAGAACTGCAAAAGTTTTTAAATTTTTCTGCTGCACATTCACCAGTTAGGCTAGATATAGAGACAAAATTCATGTATTTCTTATTTTTGACATCTAAAATTACAACAAGCAAAAATTAACAGATCTACAGTATTGCATATATAGGCATGCTTGTGTTAATGGGTTGATAGGAAGATTATAGCTCACAGACTACAGGATCTAACCATGGACAGGAACATAAATACTTACACATCATAAAGATTAAGGAGCCAGTTCAAAACCAAATCAACAGAAAAATCTGTATCTCCATTTTTAGATTGACGCTTATTGCGGTTGTTGAAAAGGCTGTGGAGAAATGCTTCAATTGCAGGGCATGTCATCATAGGATCCACAGCAACTGGCTGTACCTGAGGTATTGATTGTTTGTGCTTGTCACAAACTGATACCAAGAATTTTAAATCGACAGAGTCTACTGTAAAGTAAATAAAAAAAAACATTTATATACATTAATTACAAATAAACATAAACTGCACTAGCTTTGAAAAATTAAATTATCAATTTCAAAATACACTTGAGAAGAAACAAATGAGCTGGAAATCACTTCAGTCACTCTGGTGTTGTTTGTCATACCAGAGTCAACTTACAGACAATGAAAAGTGTAATGCTTGAAAATCATAATTTGACAACATAAAATGTTGGTTTTACCATTTCTCTTTAAGTGATTATATTTTCTCCACATGATTGAATGCAGTTCATGGCAGTCTGGTTCAGTATGAAGCAATAGTAGGCCTTGTGAGGCCTACTATTGCTTCTCACTGAACCAGATGTGCTCTTCTCATACACTATTTCTGATACTGATTACTGATTGAATATTTCAGTCAAACATAGCAACATAGCTCTATATGTTAAGAATTGTATCTGCTACGTCCAAATTGTAGATGTTGGCATCTGTGAGTCATACTAATATGACTAAGGTGGTCACAGACTATCATCAGCTAATCAAAATATGATATTGACAACTTAATATTTAAGGGACCAGGCGAAATTAGTGATGTTGGATGAAAATTTTACCTCTTGTTGTGTGGGCCAAAAAAATTAAAACTAAAGTCTATAAATATTATTCACAGCAGAACCCAGAAAATCGGTGGAGGCTTGACATAACTTTTTTCCACTCCCCTGTCTCAAAGATGACTTTTCTAAATTTGCCTGGGACAGAATGGAAACTTGACTGTAAATTAATCAATCAAGATGTTCATGATCATGTTATGAGTTGTCATACATGTGTAACAGTGTTGAAACTGATCAGTGGTAATCATTCCAGTCCATCATACACATACTCCCCTCTCAAATCTCTGCTCGTCCCCTAACAGTATTCAGCACACTCATGGGTTCAAATTTTTGTTTTCCTGCATACCTCATACATTTACTTACAACAACTGTGCTGGTTACAAACTTAGATTATCTGGAGATCAATCTATTAGCCCCGACACGACCATGAAGCCTGAGTGCAACAACTTTGGCAAAGATAAATTTGTCACAATTGAGGTATCCTTAAGATCAAAAAACTGTCTTTGAATTCAAGTTATAAAGGAATTCAAAGGTAGCAGAGTTTGCTGACTGCTTTGAGACTGATTTAGATCACCATCTTTGATGTGAAACGAAAAACAAAAAACTTGAAAAATTGTATGTAATCTAATTCTTTAGCCAGTAAACGTTTATTAGGTTGCTAAAAACAATTCTACTTACAGCCTAAACTTTTCTGAAGGTAACGCAATTTCATAGAGGTACGGTACGCCGCATATTTCACAGCATCAAAATCTCCTGCAACAAGTAAACCTTGAAACTCAGCAAACTATTATGGAACAAAAAAAAGCATATTATACTATAAATCATTATCGTGGTTTAAGTACATGGAATAAATAATAATCTAACGGATAGCACTAATTATACATTTTAATTATCAAAACTTGGTTATCACATAAGTTCAAGATTTGGGGAGGGACAGATGGCGTGAAGCCCTATGGAGGAGGGGTCCAAAAAAGGTTAAGGGCTTAATCACAGTATGGTGTGTGAGGTTATGTCTCCACCTGTCCGAGGTTAGGTGCAGTGTGGAGGTCTGATGCCAAAAGAAATTGCACAACATTACAATAAAATTATTTTATCCATTTTGCAATGAAGGATAAAACATGATATATAACATCATATTGCTAGTTCAATCCAGTATTTAAATTTGTGCTGGCAATAATTTTTTTGCGAAATTGAATTTGCTTTAATTTGAAATCTGGTGGCAAAGCATGCTACCAGATTTTTTGTTTAGTAGCATTGTGCCATTAAAAAAGAAACAGTCTGTTTATAAAGATCGATTTAAATCTAATAATTGGTGGAATAACGATTGTCTTACAGACAACGTTTTTGGTATGGTATATGGAGGTCGTGTGGTCGGACTCGTGAAGGTCATGTGTATCTTTGTTAAATAGCAGCAAAAAAAAAGTATCGGTCAGCCTGCAACTTAGCTATGAAATCTAATATGAATGGTATTGCACATGAATTGAATCAGTTACACAGAAATAAACATATCAAGAAATTTGGGAATTTAATTCATAAGACAAAACAGCAGAGCTCATCCAACGAGGATATTCATATTGCAAAAGAGCATTTTAAAAATAAGTTTTCAGATACAAGTGATAAAAGTGAGGTGGTCTCTCACGCTGAGCGATAAGTTCAAAATAAAAATGAGAGTATTGTTAATAACTTGTGTGTGGACAAAGTATTTACCAGACGGATGGTGAAGTACTATATTTCAAAGCTAAACTCAGGATCCTCACCTGGGATAGACGGTATAATGACTGAGCATTTGAAATATGCAACAGAATCTGCATTGTGAATCATCTAAGTAGTATGCTAACTTTATGTCTTAAGTTTGGAGTAGTACCAAAATCATTTTCATCAGGTTTACTTGTACACCTACTTAAGAAACCAAAACTTGACCCATCTGTACCAAAGAATTATAGGCCAGTGACTATATCATGCACATGTTCGAAAATTCTTGAGTTATAAATATACACTTGATGCTGCGGCGGGTCATCAATTTAGTGATTTGCAGTTTGGTTTCGTGCCTGGTAGAGGCACAAATATGGCCACCGCATTAGCGAATGATGTAATTTCATACTGTACTAAACGAGGGTCCACTGTATATGCATGCTTTCTTGACGCAGAGGGTGCATTTGATGCCGTCCCTCACTCGATTTTATTTTATAAGGCAATGGATGTCATCCCTGATCATTGTTGGTTACTTTTGGGTAATTGGTATAAATCGATAACGGTTCAAATAAAACACAAATATGAGTTGAGTAATCCGATCAAAGTATGAAAAGGTACACGCATAGGTGGCTTATCTTCTCCATTTCTTTTTACCCTTTTTTATCAAGGAATGGTCGAGTCGTTAGCTGAGTGTGATGAAGGAATTAAAAATTAACTGCACATCATATAATCTTTTTGTATACGCTGACAACATTTTGCTAACCAGTCTTAATGCTACTGGTCTGCAGACAATGATTAGCGCGCAGATAAATACATTACTGATCACGGTCTAAGGTTTAATCCGTCGAAGACTGAATGTACAATATTTGGTAAATGTCATTTAGATCCACCACCTGAATGGAGACTGGGTGGGACACATCTTGTACAGACCAATAGTGTTAACTATTTGGGTGTGACGTTATCACACTGTAAACCTCATGAACATGTTGATAAACGAATAATTGCATGTAGAAGAGCATATTTTGTTTTGCAGAGAGCTGGTTTCAACAACACAGTAACCGACGTTGATACCCTTAGTTATATATGGAAGGCGGCGATACTTCCTATCTTAACCTACGGTCTCAATTGCATTAACATTTCAACAGGCGACCTTGAAAAAATGGAAAAAATACAAGGCAAGACTCCTCAAGGCAGGGATAGGAATTTACAAATTTTGTAGAAGTTCACCGATTTCAAAGGCACTGTATGTCTCAAAAATTGACAATGTAATTGAAACCAGCTCATTGAAGTTGATAAGTGCTATATATTCTCTAACTCTTCACGTGCCAAGACATTTTACTGTTATTTATTAAAGAAACATTGCTGTGATAAATTACGTAATCATACTGATCTGATAGCCAGGGTGAGAACTATATGCAGTAAACACAATGTATCACTCCTTAAGTATATTTTAGATACGTCATATGCTCACAGTGTACAAGTTTCCATCAAATAATCCACTACGCCAGAAGACGGATTATGTGATAGTGTTAGGCAAGTACTGCTTAACCACAATCCGTATGACCGGTATATTTTAAGCTTGCTGCTAAAGTCGTTTTAATACTGTTATCAATGCTGTTATTTTACAACTGAAATACTTTTATGTATGTATAGTTCTCTTCTTTGGAAGGCTAAATAAAATTTATTATTATTATTTATTACTAGGATTTTTGCCACTGACCAATATAGTGTGTTTTTCATAAAGTTAGACAAATTATTTTAATGCCAGACTAACTTTTGACAAGCGTTGACATCAGGTTCATCAACGTTATTTGGTTATCAGAAAATTAAGCTTTGAAATATTTTTCATTATTTTACTTTTTTCCCATATTAAGTGTGGAATTACATTAGTAAATGAAGTTCTATGTGGCTGAAAAAGCACAAACATAATATTCCACATTTTAACAAATTTCAACAATATTATTTTCAAATTTGCAGATTAGTTGAAAATGATGTTACCAGACCCGAGGCCCATCCCACTAGATTATCTTAACTTCAATATGTGTGGCTTATAATAATACTGACAATAAATAAGTAACTTTATAGACCTATCCCTATTATTCGAGAAAAGTGTTATTTCTACACATGTTTCATCTGGCTCTTTCTAACATGGCGCAGCGCCATGTTGCCTTTTGTGAGACCATGTTGCCCTCCTTGAGCGTCATGTTGATCTTCATGTGCGCCATGTTGCCCTTCTAATATTCAGACAGTGAAATGCTTCTTTTAAGTTCTGCTATGTCCTATTCAACACACCCAGGCCATCGGGACTCTGCAAACACCCCAGTCACTGATGTCGCGTGTTCACACCTATGACGCAATACCTGATAAGGCCTGTGTACATAGTGGTAATAACAGGCGATGTTTACATATTTAACTGATTCTGTTTATACCCTTAATTGGGGAGGGTGGGTGTTGGAAACGCCTAACTGGGTGCCAAGGGTGCATGATAAGGTGCCCCTAATGATAGGTGGCGCCATGCCCCTATTGAATCATAGATGAAACACTGCTACACATGACAATAAATAAGCATGACTACCAACAACTGAATGATAAATATAAGAAAATTGAAAACTCTGATGAAGAAAAAGCTTACCAAGATCTTCGATAATTTTAACAAATAACGGGTGATCCCATCGTGTCCGTTCTGTACTATGGCTACAAACAAACAAAAAACACATATATTTTTCAATCTAATTTCTTTGAACTACATTTATGGGCCAGTGTGCATACTTGTATGTTCGATTACATAGTCAGATGTTTTACCAAATTTACATACTCTTCCTTAAAAAATATTACAGTTTCAGCACCTAAAATCAATTACAAGTACAACCATACAAATATTTCAAGCAAATATTTGTTATTTAAAATTCGTAAATATTTCTTTATTTCCCATACTATTTAAAACTATTTTTCAACTATTTATTAAATTAAATAACCTGTACATTATTTTATACTGCCTGCTTGTGTGTGTCTTTCACATGTGTTGACATCTATGATCTCAATAAAATTAATTGAATTGAAGTATTAACAGATAACCATGATCCACAATCTAAACACATTTAGTTTGTACTGCTCCAAAAAGCATTTTATAAATGTATAACTCAAGAACATTATATCGTATTGTGGTTAAATACTGACAAATGAAAATTTTAACCCTTGAAAAAAGCGCTAATTTTTTTTTATGAAAACCTTGGAGGCCAAAGGGTTTTTACAATTTAAAATCATCATAAATGCCTTCGTTAGCTCTTTCTGATTAATTTGAATACCTATGTTATGGGTCTACGACCATTTGAAACATTTTTATTCTTACATCGTTGGGATCGACTAGAATCTGACGTCTACAGACGTCAGATTCTGACGACTAAAGTCGATCCCCGCGCTGTAAGGGTTAAACCCTACACCTATCTGACTATTTCGTTATACCTTTATCACATTTTTATTTACTGTGAACTGTAGAAATTATATAATATAACATAGCGCTTCAAGAGTTAACTCATTCCCGATGGAGCCCGAGATGTTTTGTGACGTCATAAAAAGTACATTTAATGAAAATGTCCCGTCTACAAAGACATGTGTGCCGTCTTGAATGAGTTAAGGGATACTGGCATTTTCTATTGAATAAATTCAAAATAGACAGAGATAGACAGACCTTTTATTTACATAAACAGATAAATAAAAGTCATTACTGATTTATTTGTCATAGATATATAATGTACATATATATACATATATACAAAATGGTTAGTTTGGCAAAATCACATGAAAAGATACATATTTTATCTACAAATATATAATCAACTAACTTGACATAGTAAGGAATTCCTTTATTAGTTTCATCTTTTTCCCAGCCCTCCAACAGTCCTTCTGTAAACATGAAATTTAATATCACTTTCAGTTTATATACAATGCAAAGAAATCTTTTAAATATAATAAGGTCCTACATTGAGAATTTATCTTTAATAATAAATCTGAAGTATCTATCACAAACTGCGTTTTAGGAAAAATGATTCCACTTTATTAGGATTAGATGTCTACCATGACAAAATTATTATTTGCCATGACTGTTCTGTTAATTGTTTACTTCCATATTAATGTTAATCTAGAGCAAACAATTGGTTTGAAACATTTGAAAAGACTTGGTTTGTCACACGTTGAGAGGTATATAAACAATTCAAAGTCTGATATCGCCATTCTGTTGTTGACAAGTGATTTATGGCGAGTGCCTTTTCAAAGCAGGTAGGTGATGGGCAGTTTTTTTACATGTACAGTAGAACCTGCTTTGAGCAGCCACTCTTATGAGCAGCCAACCTCCAATAAAAGGCCACTTGGTCATTCCCAAAAATGTATACATTTTATATACAAATGAACCTCCTATGAGCAGCCACCTGTCTTGAAAGGCCACTTTTCTTGTGTTGCAAGGGTAACTGCTTATAGCAGGTTCTACTGTATATCACAATTTAGATTATGGTTCAGGTTGACACTTTAGGAGCTTAACATGCCTGTGCACTTAATCAAATGTGATGTTATTGATTTTGAATTTGAATTACCTGTCTGCTGATCATGCCAAGAAAATTGCCTGAAATTTGTGAGGATCTGCCAACATTGATTTTATTTTGGGTAAAACAACCTTGGATACAGTCTGTACAACTAGCTGTTGTGAGGAATCTATGACATTGATGATATAGCCCTGACATTGGTGTAGTTTACCAGGCATGTTTTTTTTAAAAATTGTGTATGTTATTGAGAAAATGTTTAATAAAATTGGTCCAGGATTCAACCCTAGGGTACACAATTCGAGATATCAGACCATTCATTCACCAGTGCCACTTCCAATTTTGACTCTCTGTTTTCTTCCAATAAGATAGCCTTTCTTTTTCAAATTTTTTGAATACAAACCAAGAAAATTGAAAAAAAAGGCTAGATCTAGTCTAGATTCTACTCCCATAATCTGGTGAGTTTCTTTGTTTAGTGAGCTAGTCCTATAGCCGGGCCTTCCCACAGATGTTGATTGCTCTGAAACCTAGACACGAGACCAAGAGCTACAAACATCAGTTCCCTGAGTATCAGGCTAGACAAGCCACACTTTCAAGTCCCCCAGCCTCGACCTCCAGCTCTCCTTCAGTTTTCCCTAACGACTACTCAAGGTAGCAGTCGGGGCACTGTTGGCAAATAGAGGGAGGAGACCATCGTACAAAACAGGAAAGCTATATACTGAACTTGCAAGACATTTTATACATGTAAGATCAATCATTGTAAGATGTAAGATCATTCATATATATGTAAGATCATTCATTTGTTCAAAACGGCGACTCAAAAGTGTATGTTACGTTAGATCTACACCACGTCAACAGTCAACCAGGCCTTTCTAATTTACTGAAGGCAGTGTAAGCCTAGAATATCATTGTCAGATAAACAGCAGCGGAGCCCGGATGGATATTAGCTTTTCCCATGCAAAACAATCGAGTGAAAATAGCCGCACTAAAAAAAAGGCAGTGCCTAACCGTACGTGATTTACCGACCGTATAGCATGCTATTCGTATGTTTGTAGAACTAAATGACGGTATTCCTTGTTAATAAGCATGATTAACAGCAAATACGTTCGCTTAGTCACATATCGATAGCCCAAAAGTCTAAAACTTCTTGACTTTGAAACTTAATACACTGGTTAATAGAACTATGCCCTGATCACAACTCTACTTGATTATACTCTTAATAGAAATATTCAAAGAATAAAACTCAATGAAATCGTAGATAAATTAATGACATATAGTTGCCTTCATATAGTGTTTTTCGCTGATTTCTAAGTCAATTCTAAATTAATTTCCTTGAAATTTTGCAAGCACTCTTTGCAAGTAATCCGGCGCCCAACCTGAAATTTTTTCGAAATTTGAAAGAGTATTTAAAAAGTTAGACCATTTGACATGTGGTCGAATTTTGCGATTGAAGCTGATAGCGTTCAATGGGTTTATCAATATAGAGGAGAGTCATAATTCACAAAAACTACATGTCAAATGGCTAATTTTTAAACTACACAATATTTTTTCTTGAAATTTTCAGGGCAGGTGCTGTAAGACTAGTCACTAACGGTTGTCAAATTTAATGAAAATCGGATGAAAATTGCTAGAGCAATGAGCGAAAAACATGCAATGCGAAAGTGACAGAAATAAAGACTAAAGACAGTGACTTTCACTTTAGCCTTAACTTTAGCCCTAAACTAAAAGCCTATACTCGCAGTCAAAGTAACCAGGATCTCATGATTTTCGGCGATTTCCCCGTCAATTCTGAACCGATTTTCTTGAAATTTTGCAAAGGCCATTTTCTATTCAAATCCTAACAGCGGTAAAAATTTCGCAAAATTATATTTAATATTTCAAAAGTTGGACCATTTGACATGTAATAAAATTCTAGAATTAGTTTAATGGGTTTATAGAGGGACGTCGTAATTTTAATTTATTACACGTCAAATGGTCTAACTTTTGAAATACGATATATAATTTTACTAAATTTTCAGGGATATTATGATTGTTACAAAATTTCATGAAAATCGGTTGACAATTGACCGAGAAATCAGTGAAAAACATGCGATCCTGATTGATCCCTTTTAATGTGACTTTGGGTATAAGGTTACGGTGGAGGATGTTCTAAAATGAAAGTTAGCTTTTCGGTATCCAGTCAGTCAATTCTCAAGCGATTTTCATGAATTTTTGTAAACCCTATTTTCTAGTCATTTGGCATCGATCCTGAAAATTTCGTAAAAACATATTGGATAGTTAAAAAAATAGACCATCTGAGTTTTGACATGTAGTAAATGTCTATTTATGACGCTCCTCTGTAACATGTATAAAGCCATTAACTTCATTCCGGTTTATTCTCAGAATTGCGTTACATATCAAATGGTCTAACTTTTGAAATACAAAGTCTAAATAGAATTTTGCGAAATTTACGGGGTTGTTGCCAAATGACTAGAATAGATAATAATTTTTTACGATCCTGAAAATTTCGTAAAAAAATATTGAATTGTTAAAAAAATAGACCATTTGACATTTAGTAAATGTCTATTTATGACGCTCCTCTGTAACATTTATCAAGCCATTTCCTTCATTCCGGTTTATTCTTAGAATTTTGTTACATATCAAATGGTCTAACTTTTGAAATACAAAGTCTGAATAGAATTTTGCGAAATTTACAGGGTTGTTGCCAAATGACTAGATAATAATGGTTGCAAAATTTTGTGACAATCGCTTGAGAATTGACTGACTGGATACAAAAAAGCTAACTTTCATTTTGGACCATCCTCCACCGTTGCCGTTGGACAGACTTTAAATGTCGAAAATTCTGACTGAGACTGAGAAAGCCTGTGACTGCGTCTTCTCTGTAGACTACTGTCACTGTACAGAAAAAGGCAAGGGGCAGACGGACGGCATGTCTGCCCCCTGTCTAAAAAATCGACACATCTTCCTCCCTCAGAGCTCAGGATTCTATGAAACTCGTGAACATACTGCACTGTAGGCCTAGTGTAGAAAACTGTCGTCAAATGCCCCAATTATCGCCATGCCACTTAAAATATTTCGAATTTCATTCTCAGATCGACGCCTTTTACTGACCATAAAATACACCTGAAGCTTCCATAATACGCTCGGCCATAGCTATATAATATACAACATATATATATTTTATAATATTGGGTTAGGTGAGCTTATATTCATGATTAATCTATTGTTGAACGGTGTTCAACGGCCCTGTTCAAAAGACGACTGTCCCATAGAAAACAAGTTTAAACTCGGTCCAAATAACAGAGGGACCATGAAGTATTCCAAATGCCAGCAGTTTATTGGACCAACAACCCAATTTCCGTGAAATGAAAAATCAAGTATAGGCCCTATTATTAATCACTTCCAAATGTGTAGCCTATACCACAGAGTTGATAATTAATCAAAAGAATTGCTTGTGCGCTTAATTACAAAGATAAATTGATCAATATCTAATTTTCGTGGGAATTATTTATGTTTAATGCACTTATAATCTCATATGTTTATGACTGATACGAAACTTTTAATATTTTATCAGTCAATGATTCTGTTACAATATTTTATTAACCAGTTATTTCATTAACCCGTTGCGTTGTTAAAATATCCTACTAATGAACAGACAACCGTCTAATAAGCAGAAGATACGGCGAATTTTCTGAAATAACATCAGCTAAATATTTCAATTTAGCTTTAGTCATCATTCTATTACATGTGGTACTGACGTTTGCAACGATAATGATCTATATAGATGTGTGGAAGATCTGTGTCATGTTCGTTCGAGAATGTGGCGAAGGGTTTTAGCCTTTATTATTATTTCCGGAGTCATCCATGGACTAGATGGTTTTCTTTGCACTTACAGGAACGTGTTTGTCTAAAATAGACAGAGTGCTGAGAGATCTTTCTCCGGTTTCTTTATTAGATACAAATTGAGAATATCTGATTGAAACGATTCATAAGCAATTTTGGTTTTTTTTCATACCAATTTTTGTCCTTGTTCCTTTTTGTCTTACAACCGTCAATTTATTATATGACTGCATGGTGGTCCGAAATACCCGCTGTCAAAAAAACTGATTTCATAGAATTGTCGTTACTTTTGGTGATTAAAATATCTAGCCAATTAAACTTATGTCACAGTAGTTTCCTTACCCATGGAGTTTGATCATGAAGTAGGGTCTCGCCTGATCACTTGTTACATGATGGGATTCCAAGTATTAATGGCGAGCTTACTCCATGATTAAATTATTCTCTGGAGATTGATGCTGAGGATTATCCCTTTGTTTTTTTTAAGTGATGCAGAGAGTTCTTCATCAAGCCAGATGTCGGACGGGTCCCCCCTTCCTGAGGAACAGCAAAACACCGTTCAGGGTTCCCCACAGAGAAAAAAATCATCTGGTTGTTCTCTCAAAAATATTAACATTGCGCGCGTCAGCTTAAACCTTACACTGCTGTATAAAATTTGCAGCATTTGTGGTTGCCCACTGAGTAATAGATCTATCTAAAAGCCAATAAATTACAAAATCAGTCACTTACAGTTAGACATCTTTAAAACGCGAATGGAAGGACACCACAAAACGGAACTGAAAATAAAAAAATAAAAAAATTGTAATTTTTTTTCTTTTTTTTTCAGAATTCATCCGGTCGGGCAGCCGGCATTTCCGGCACTGTGGTGAACCCTGACCGTTGACAAATAAACTTAGCAAACTTCCCGAAACATTGGATTTATAAGGAATTTGTTCTCGTTTGCTAATAATTAGCTGTTTTCTCAGTTGTCTAAATAATTTATCATCATTATCTAATTACGTACAGTACAAGTAATTTTGCATTTCAACGTAATTTCTTGAATTAATGTTTGTGAACCTGCCTCCTTTTCTTGCTTTTCTCTTCGCAATTCTGATTTAGTTAGTTGTGTTGTTAAATTTAAAGAATTTAGTGTGTATGCTTTCCTTTTTGTTAGAATTACCCGATGGAACTAATTAAAATTTATTTGTTTTATGATACGTAACTCCTTTAATAAGAAATATCGTTTCATGAGGAAATCGGAGTTAGTTAGGAGTGTTGCGGTTCTAATAAGCTCATTGTTTGAAATTTATTTCGAAATCTATTTGCCTTAGGTAATGAGGATGTTTTAGTAATTAACAAGGAGTTTCAATTTTTCGATGGGGGTGTTAAAACTGATGTTGACGATTATTCGGGCGGAATTTTCATCCAGTAAATATTCATAACAATAATCATAGTCTGTATATATATATATCACATTGCCTCAAATGTGTTGTTCATGACTGGTAATCCTGGGCCTTGAACATGAAGGATAAAGTGTTTGGCCATGAACTGATTGAGCTGTTTATTGGTGTATGTTTGTTTTATACACTGCTGGTTGGCTTTGGTTCAGTTCTACGCAGATGAATGGTCGCCGCAAAATTTTAACTCAATGGGCAGCGGAGTATTGGCATGGTGTTGGATCCAAGCTTGGAACATTGTCTGGGCTGTTTTGAGGGCATTGTATGACTTGTCGAAGGATATACTTTGTCTGATTGGAATTATTGTGAACTATATACAGGGAGAGAACTTCGTGGATTTTTTAACTAGCCCACAGGACTAGAAATGGCAAAACTTTACTAGTCTGCAAAGAGTTTTACTACTCCTTTCTAATATATCAATTAAAAATAACCTAAGGCAGCAATTACAAGACTCGCAACTTTTATTTTTTTAAAGGTAACCAGCGATAACTTTGCACTATTCCAATATGACTGAATGAATTCATTCATTTAAGCCAGAAAGCAACTGAAATAAACCGTGCAAATGGCTCTCTGAAAGGTCAACCATATAACTGGTTCAATCATTTGTACGGTCCAAAGAGTTTTACTAGTCCTTTATAATATATCCATATAAAATAAAACAAGACAGCAATTACAAGACTCACAACTTTTATTTGTCTAAAAGATAACCTGCAATAACTTTGCACTATTCCAATATGACTGAATGAATTCACTCATTTAAGCAAGAAATCAACTGAAACAAATTGTGCAAATGGCTCTCTAAAAGGTGTACATATAACCCGTTCAATCATTAGTACGGTCCATTTTAAAATCAGACAGATATTTTTACAGTAAGCAAATGTTTACTGGACTTGACGGACCAACAGTCATGAATATTCCGTGGTGATCTTTACTAGGGATTGGGCTAGCGGACCAGGGGGAAGTTCTCTCCCTGATATATTGACCAGTATGTGGGTGATCACAGCTGTTTTTTTGAGAATGAGTTCCCTGCTAACCATCCTGGGTTCTTTTAGCTGTCAGTACCTGACCAACTGATCCTTAGCCACCAAAAAAGTGTTACCAATCTGAAGATAACACTGAATATCCTAAGATGGAGAGTGGTGAGCTCGCCCGTCCAAAATTGCAAGACAGTATCAAATGCACACAGATTGTGGGTGACCGTTTGTTATTCAGTAAATGATAATATACGCGATAGCCTAATGCAAGACAGTATCAAATGCACACAGATTGTGGGTGACCGTTTGTTATTCAGTAAATGATAATATATGCGATAGCCTAATGACAGAAAAAATAAAGATGCGAAAAGAAATCACTCGCCTAGAACAAAAGCTTGAGAAAGCCAATCAGAATAGGCCTAATAAAAATGAAAAGAAAGTGACTTTCATAGAAAATGAAATAGATGATAACGATAATGCATGGGAAACTGTGGGTGCCACAAAATCGAAGAATAGCATTAAAACACGAACGGCAGTAAGTACTTGTGCTAAAGCTACACCGACGAAAGGCCAAAAAGTGATAGAAAATAAAAATCTGAAAAAACAAACCAGACGAAAAAGCACAGTTAAAAAAAGCACCAAAATAGATAAAAGACAACCAGATAAAAAGGATTTAGACAACCTATATGTCAAAAACGATGAGAAAAATAATAGGCTCAGTAGTTCTACAGAATGTAGCAGCACCACCAGCAACAGTAACAGCAGTGATTTAACACAAACCATCAATGACCTATCCGGCAAAAACGATAATGCAAACGTGACCAGACAGATCCCCGTCGTCAAATCAAAGAAAAAAAAGTGTATCATTGGTGACTCTAATATGCGCGGACTAGCCAAACAATTAAAACCAAAACTTGACAACCCAGATGCCGTATGTGTATATAAAACATCTGGAATGAGAATAGAGCACTTGATTCCTCGATTAAAAGGATATATATGTGAGGACACCGATGCTGTTGTCCTCCATCTCGGTACGAACGATATTAGTGGATCATTAAACAAGGTAAAGGAGGATATTAACAGACCGGCTGATAAAATAAAGGGATTCCAAAACACACATTTCTACGTGGCTGAAATCCCCCTAGAAAACAGAACAAATATAATGCCCACATTCACCATTTAAATTGTCACATACGTGAAATATGTGCAAAATTGTCCAACGCTGACTATTTGCCCACTCCCGTGAAAAAACAACACCTTTATCGTGGTGGAATCCACTTAAATGAGGAGGAACAGCAAATACTGACTTCTGCCATGGCGGAAGTCCTCAACAATCACTCCATTAATGGTCAGTGTTTTCCCATAAAAACAATCATCACTCGGACATAACAGATGTGAATAGAGTAATTAACAATGATCAGGTCAGTAAAATACGCGTGCTGTCATGGAACATTTAAGGTCTAGGTAACAAAATGACAGACCCTGATCTATTTACATTTATCCGCAACTACGATATAATATTTTTCATAGAAACAATGAAAGGGAATGATTTCACATTGTCAATACCTGGCTATGAATTCCACCATGTAAGTAGAAAACTCAAACATAAAAATGCCTGTAGAGCTTCTGGTGGTATTGGCATACTTATTTCAAATAAATATGCAAATTTAACTAGGATAGACCACACCTATGACTATTTGGTATGGTTAACATCAGCTACAGACTGTTGTCAAAAAAACATTAAAATTGGGTGTACCTATATACCACCAGAAAACTCAACAAATGTTGGTGTAAGAAATGATTATTTTACTATGCTAGAAGAGGAAGTGGCTAGGTATATAGAAACGCACCACATCCTATTATGTGGTGACTTTAATAGCCGAACTGGTCAGGCTCCGGACTATGAAGCTGGGGTAATAGATACCAATGTGAATGTTCCAAATCAACGTTCTAATGAAGATAAAGTAATTAACAAATACGGTCAACTTTTACTAAAGTTTTGTATAAACACAGGTTTCAAAATAGCCAATGGGCGGATGTATAATGATAATGGTATCGGCCGCTTTACATACTACTCTCCCAATGGTTCAAGCACAATAGACTATCTGATTTTAAATGAAGATAACATAATCAGCAAATTTGAAGTTTTACCGAAATTGGTGGAATCAGATCATTGTCCCATACAGTTCAATATTTCAAATACTAAACTCGATGATCATGATGATTACAACCCATTAAAAATAGATACCTGTGTAAATGACAAAGCTTCTTGCTCTAATGTTTTCATATGGCAAGACGAGAAAAAGCAAGAATATCAACTAGCTTTACGAAATGAGCAAACGTGTCATGCATTCGAAGAAATGCTGTGTGCCGGCATCGATGGGTGTAATACTGACACTCTATGTGACATGTTCAATGGTATGATAGAAAATGTAATTTCGCCATTATTCCCAGCAAGGAAACATATTTCGAAGCAAAGAAAGAACACTCAAAATAATTTTCCCTCTAACCCCTGGTATGATAAAGAATGTAAATCCTTGAAGTATGTTGTTAATAATATTGCTAAACAGAGAGACTTTAACGCACGGCATGGCGAATATAATATAATGTTACGACAATATAAGCAATTAATCCAAAGAAAGAAAAGACAATACCAGCAAGCCAAACTTAGTGAGCTGGAAAATATGAGAACGGAAGATCATAATTCCTATTGGAAATTCAGGAAATCTTCAAATCCTAGAAATGTTACTACAGGGCCTACTTTGGCAGACTTTGTGAAATACTTTGAACAACAAGTCTACCCACCACATGTGGATTATTTTGATTATGAACACATGAATAATATTATAAAGCAAGTTACTTCATTTCAACATAATGTAGAGCACGATAAATCTAATATGACACAGTTCCTAAACAGTCCCATAACTGCAGAAGAAATTAAAAAGGCAATTCAAAAGTTGAAATGCAAGAAAGCAGCGGGTGTAGATGGTAACTCTGCCAAATTTTACAAATATGGATGTAATGAACTATTGCCAGCATTAGAATTGTTGTTCAATACCATTCTTACCAATGGGGAATATCCATCTACATGGGCTACCGGTATAATCCACCCTGTCTACAAAAAGGGGGACCATGGTGTTCCAGATAATTATAGGCAAATCACAGTCATGCCGTGTATTGGGAAACTATTTGAATTTATACTTAATAACAGACTCTCATTTAAAAACGAAGTGTGTAATGATAATGATCCTTATCAAGCTGGTTTTAAAAGCAATTCGCGAACTACGGACAATATATTCATACTATGTGCCATCATAGATAAACAAAGGTGTCTTTCTAAAGCCCTGTATACATGCTTTGTCGATTTCACTAAAGCATTTGACTATATTGATAGAACAGCATTATTTTACAAATTATTGAACAGGGGATTAGACGGCAATTTGCTAAACGTAATAAGAAGCATGTTTTCTAAAGCAGAGTGTCGTGTAAAATGTGATCCGCGTATCAGTGACATATTAAAAAGCGAATATGGGTTTCTACAAGGCGGTACGCTCAGTCCCAAACTATTCACGGAATTTTTACAAGACATATCCGCAACATTTGACCAAATCAAGCTATCCCTGTGGACACCTTACTAATGGTATATCTGTTATTTGCAGATGACCTTGTCCTTTTTTCAGAATCTGCTGAGGGATTACAAAAAAAGCTAACTGCTCTGTATTTAAATGCTTCCCTTTGGCATATCATAGTAAGCATTCCTAAAACAAAAGTTCTAATCTTTAATGAGCGTTACACAAAAGTACACGGAAGCTTCCACTATGGTGATAACATTATAGAAAAATCTGAACAATATAAATACCTGGGTGTGGTGTATAGCACCAAGTCTGCTAATAACGTGTTAAAAGAAACTTTTTCTCATCTTGCTGGGAAAGCAATTTTTTCTCTACGTAAACAGTCCTGTCCTGTGGTCGGTAAATTGTCACCCACTATTGCGTTCAAGGCATTTGATTGTCAAATATTGCCCATACTAGAATATGGAAGTGATATATGGTACACAGGCGATGATGTTAACGATCTGGAAAAAATCCATCTAAAATTTATTAAATCTACACTTGGAGTTAGAAAGCAAACACCTACACCTGCAATATATGGGGACATGGGACGATTTCCACTGATCATCCGACAACACATAAAAGCCGTAAAATATTGGTGTAGAATTCTAAAACTATCTCAGAGCCATCCAGTCAGAAAGCCTACAATAGGCTTCTTGAGCTAGATGGCATTGGCTTCACGAATTGGTGTTCCCGTATTCGCTCTGTCCTCGAACGAGCCGGGCTTGATCAAATTTGGGAATCACAGAATATTGGGGATACAAATAAATTCATGCTTTTATTTAAAGAATCAATTGTTAGAATATTTACACAGCAGTGGAGAAAATATATTGAGAGTTCGAGTAAGCTGCGCACATATGCATTAGTAAAAAAATATTTCTGTGTTGAACCATATATCTTACACACAAGGGGTAACCATCTCATAACATCAATGGCGAGATACCGAATGAGCTCACATGATCTAAATATAGAAAGAGGACGATACAATAATCCAATCACTCCAATAAACCAGCGAATATGCACAAGGTGTGAATTAAACGAAATTGACGACGAAATACATCTTCTTCTCCACTGTAACGCTATGAATAATGAGCGCAAAATCTTGTTTAACTCTGTAACCGCAACTATCAATATACAGCCGACAAATGAAATGTTTCTACAAATTATGACATCTAGAGACATAACAGTGGTGAAGTCACTAGCGCAATTTATCTATGGTTGTTTTAAACAAAATAATTGTTAAAAACACCGAGTATAATAAAACAAAGTCACCTATCGCTATATTATCCATATTATCATGCCTTCATGATCTGACTTGGGTATTACCACATATCAGGACGGCTGTTGCTCTCGGATTTATTATTTGGCTTTTTAGGGCCGGTTAGGGACGTTTCCGTCGCCTTTGTTATCAGACGAGGTGGGGCCTTATGGAGGATTTCAGAGTTGCTAAGTCACCTGATTTTATCTATGAGGTCGGGAATGTTTTTCTTCGATTGTAACTCCGAGTATGTGGTACTAACTAGGTCGTGAGTGAAATGGTATGAAATAAACAATATAGTGAATTAAAATAAGCTGTTATGTTTTTTGTGCGAGGGCTATATAGGTAATAAATCACTAGTTAAATAAATAAACATTAATGTTATTGTGTGAGTGCCATGTCCTGCGTGGATGGCACACATAATTATTATCCGTGATTGTCATTGTTATTACATCACTAAGTCTGCAACACTCGATAATATGGATGGTTCTGATGCTATACTTTGTTGGCAGTCGACGAACCACAATGTCCGACTTTTATTAGTATGTATATATTGTGTTTCAGTAGTAGTACTGTTATTACGTTGTTAAGTTTACACCACTAGTCAATATCAGGGAATCTCCGAGTTCATAGCGACTGTGCTTGCATGGTCACATGGCTCGGAGCTACCTGTTTCGCGGATTGCCACATTAATTGTACTGCTTTATATTATATATATATATATATATATATATATATTTTAAATACCATATAATTTTTACCATTGTCTTATTTCTTACTCCAGTTACTGTAGCATAATTATGCTCTTGTATATATTTTTGGTTTCTACGCTTTCCAGAGTGTCTTTTTTGCTACTATATATAATTAGTATGTTATACATAGTAGCTATTTTATCTCTGGTTTTGGTGCGGGAAACAAAATGATAGACCCCCATGTTATCTTGGCTATGCCTTTTAATTTTATTTTAAGAATTAGTCATTTATATTACCGAAATACCCAGTTTTTATTATGGCATTGCCACCTAGCATGATTTTAGTTGTTTATCATACCATGTATATTGTCATATATGATTTTAACAAACTAACATTCTTGTAAATACATGTACATATATCTCTCTTATTACTATGACAAATAAGTCTGTAATGACTTTTATTTCTGTCAATAAAATATCTGTCTGTCTGTCTGTATACTTTCATAGGCACATTGTTGTTTTATTCAATCATACCACAGCTACACCTTTAATCACACGTACAAGACGTGATGTCCCACGTTATTGTCTCCTTGACCACTATAATTATATGGAAAATACAATTGGTTTTCATGTGATGAATTGTCAGATCGTAAAACATACATTTACAATATGCCGACAGCAATTTTGGCAATCTTATTAAAGGCACACATAGCAGTTCACCAACTTATCCGCAAATTATAAGGCTCAATGCACAGGACCAACTACATCTACAACCCCACCAATTTAGTCGTAACCAGTTAACTCATCCTCAATCCGCCAACACCCAGGCCTCACCAACTCATCTCCAGATATACCAGAGATGAATTGTTATCAAAGAACTTATAGTTTTGCACTTTGAAGTGTATACTCCAGCAGCACCTCTGATGTGGAGTATCAGGCTGGATGGGGGAAGGCTGTCAGACCAAGTTGACCAGCTGACTCTTGAACGCTGCCACAGTTTTCGATTCTATGGCAGCTGCCAGAAGAGAATTCCAATCAGGGATAGTTCAATGCCAAATAGAGTGGTGTTATCTCTGATGTGTTTATAAGCCTGGTTACTTCGTGTACTTCTGGAGAGACACTAAAAGACGCATGCCAACACACACCACTGCATACCACCGCATGTCAGCATATACCAACGCATGCCACCTAATGCAGCTATATTTCGGGTATATGTATATTTGATCATTAACTCAATATTGTTCTACAAAGCTAACTGCGAAATTTTATATCGATATAATCAAGCATAGGCCTACGAACAATATCCCCAGTTAGTATGTCCTTAACGGCATAGCCATAGGTAGACCTACAGTTAGCGCTGGTAGTAGGCCATAATCAGATTAATGAATGTTGGGCTACCCATGAATTATATCCCAGCAGACACAAAACGTTGAATCAATGTAAAAATAGTGTATGACAGTAAAGTATTTAACCCTTTCAGTGTGGAGACCGTTTTATGCGTCAGAATCTGACGTCTGTAGACGTTAGATTTTGACGTATAAAGACGATCGCTGCACTGAAAGAATTGAAATATTTATAATGGTCGTAGGCCCATAACATGGGTATTCAAATGAACTCTAAATGAATAACAAAGACATTTATGATGATTTCAAATTAGTCTCCATGGTTTAAACAAAAAAAACTCTGCATTGTAAGGGTAAGCACTACATCGAAATATACATACCTAAAATATATGTCCAAGTACTATACATATATGTAATATTACCTCGGCAATCCATGAATATCGCCCCAGCAAGTCAGTAACTTTACTTTTTTGTACATGTAGATAAAATATTCTCATTAAAGTCTCACAACCTCTGAAATATCATTATCATAACATTTTAAAAAGTCTCTAATTAGCGGCTACCCCATTTGTTAACATAATTTGAGAATGAGCTCAAATACTCTGGAAATTGAACGAAGAAGGCATGTTAAGCCGCACAAAATACCACTAGAACAGCGCCCATGTCAAATATAATGTACATCAAACTCTGTTGACGACGAAATTCACTTTTTAATTACAGTGGAGACCCGGAAATCGGACCACCTATGGGACTGACTGAAAATGGTCCCATTTTTGAATCGGTCCGATTTGTGAAACCAGCCAATTATGAATAGAGAGATACTAGTCAGTCTGTTTATAGATATGCCTTGTTACGTGCTGATATCAAGGTCGATTATTAAACTAATGTATTGAATATGACGTCATGATATAATAAAAAACAACACACAATTAAAAAAAGTTGTACTAAATGCATATAAAAATATATATGGAATTTTTTTTATATATCATTATATTTATTTCTGTAAAAAGTCTGTAAGCTGAAAGCCGATCAGCCGTGAATAACCCTATGACACCTAAAGTCCCTTATTATGACTGTCAATATTGTTTGATATTGCTTCATTATAAAAGACAGCGAAATTCGCTGGCTATAATTTTTTTTAATTGATTTCAAAATGATATTTATTCTTTTATTATATTTCGAAATTTGCTGGCTTCAAATTGTTTAAATTTGTTTTGAAGTGACATTTATCTTGAGAGCTGTATTGACAAATATGGTATTAATTAGCAGTGTTCAAATTAGATGTCACGCTTCTAATTTAAAAAAAACTCGGGAGTCGTACACGGAGTCATTATGATCAACTTGGAGTAAAAAATTATTTCATTATATTCCAACTGTTATAATTTGATCGTTTGTTTAGGGTGATCAGGCCATGCAGCTGTGAACGGGAAATCAATCAGCCCTGAATAACCCTATGTAACTTACAAGTAAGTCTTTTGGGATCGCAAAGGTGTAATCACGCTATACAATTGATAATCCTTCTGTACGCTAGGGCCTGTCATATATGACAAGTCAAGCTGATAAAAAACAGCCAAGCGAATTATAATCGTCTCGAATTATGATCATGTTATAAACATGATAATCTGTTTGTTTTTATCGCTTGTATTAATTGTTTCCTATATTTCAGTATCTATTTATACGCTAGGCCTATTTGTATTAAACACACATAGCCCTTACATATCCTGCGTAATTAAATGATTGTTGCACGCCGACTGTTTTTGTCAGCTGGTCAAAAATCAAAAGTGCCTTTGTTTAACCTTGTGATTCCAATAGACCAGTAGCTCAATTATTGCTACAACACTTACAGTGCTTATATAACTTCCTGTAATTTAACAAATTATTAAATAAGGAGTCAACTTAAATTGTGTTGTTTTATCTCAGCAGCATACACTTTCACACTAAGCTGTCATCGTGAGCTCGCGCTCTGTAAATTATTTGGAGCTGTATTAATCAACCAACCGAAGAGGTGCGACTCAAGAAAGGGACATGACATGATAAGGCGACTGATTGCAACTTGCACTGATGACAATGTTTAAATGTTGCATTAACATTGTATGATTTATCTCACCAGCGCTAATCCTTTCCGAGATCCAATCTGAGCTCAGTGGATCCAGCCAGCGCTGGCCACTTTTGTGGATCCAGCCAGCTCCTGTTCTCTTAGTGGATCCAGCCAATGCTGGTCCCTTGCTGGATTCAACCAGATCTGGTCCATTTATTAGATCCAACCAGGGTTAGTGAACTTAGTAAATTATGCCAGTGCTGGTCCCTTAGTGGATCCAGCTACAGCTGGTCCTATTAGTGAATCCAGCCGCAGCTGGTCCCTTAATTGATTCATATATAATTGTAAAAGTGTGAATTTTTTTTTGCTGGTCCGTTTTTCGAGTCTTTTTATGATTTGGGACCGAAAAAGGGTGGTCAGTGTCCCGAATCGCGGGTCGGTCCGCTTTCTGAATCTGATAATACATTATGTGAAAGGGGAAATATTTGGGACTGAAAAAAGGTGGTCCGTATTCCGGGATGGTCCGCTTTGTGAGGCGGTCCGATACCGGGTCTCCACTGTAGTTGCTCTCACTTCGCTACACATAGAACTAGTTCACTTGCCGAAAGCAGACTACACAACACTGAATTTGATTCACTCTCAAACAAAGACAAATGTGCATTACGTCATCTACACATCGACCGTTAGTAATATGCTTGGCAAAACACACCTGTTTTCAAACCTTAAACATGCCACATATCCGCTCTCAATAAACAGTTGCTTAGGGGACGATCTGATGTTCCCATATTATCATGCTTTCATGATATGACTTGGGTATTACCACATATCAGGCTGTGTTGCTTTAGAATTATTTTTTTTGTCGCTTAGGGCCGTTTAGGGTTGTTTTCGTCACCTTTGTTATCAGACGAGGTGCATTTGGGGTCTTATGAATGATTTCAGAGATGCTAAGTCAGCTGACTTCCTCTATGAGGTCGGGAATGTTCTTGTTCCATGGCAACTCCAATTATGTGGTATTAACTAGGTCGTGAGTGAAAGTGGTATGAATTAATTAATAATTATAAGCAATTTGTAATATTGTTTTGTAAGTGTCATGTCCTTTGTGAATAGTTAATTATCACGATTATCTTTAATGCAAATTATTATTTTATCTGCCATTATTGTCGTTATTATGTACATTTTGATCAGCAATGATCACACATATAAATAGCTTCACCGCATTATTTAACTGTTGAAATCCTCTCTCTAGTCCTGTCCCCACCAAAATACAAATCCTGCGACGATAATAAGTTCAAACGAGGTAGAACCTTCCACTGTAACGTTTCTGAATATGAGGTGGTCACTATGTATTCACTGTTCTATAGTGTAATGGTTAGAAGCACTCAGGACGACAGGTAAAAAGATCAGACGAGAGGGTGCAAGCAGTATTCACAGTTTAATCAGAAGCCAAAACAGAAGATAGTGTCACGTCAGTAGAACAGATACATGACCACCAAATCATAGTTGAATCAAAAAATAATCATGATGAGGATGAAGATAAACGCCCGGAGGCAGTTGCGTTATGACTATACATTCCGCGATGTATTGCTAAAGTGAACCTTGATAGATATTTGCGTCTGCACAGAAGCTGGACGATGCACGTCCGTTCACTCCAGAAATTCTCGTTCAACTGAAGAGACTGCAAGATTCAAAGCTAGTCAAACCTCTATCGATGACGTCACATAGGATCTGTAACTAAGATTAAACACTAATAAACACTAATTTAAACACTAACTACAGAAAGACAATAGATCAGACTGTAAAAGTCAGGGGCACGTCTGTGGGCTAATAGCCCCTGTTTTCACAGGTTCAGGTTTGATCCAGGTTCACCTATATTTAGTAGAATTTTATGGAAGTGAACAACACGTTATGGGGAAGTTATGTTTAATAGCGTCTCGTCACACTTTAGTTTCAATATGTCAGTTGTAACATTTCTCTTCAGAATTTGTGTAATTTTGTAGGTTCAAAACGTAAATATTTCTTGATTATTTTGGCAGAATGTAGTCCAGGTGGGTATAAAGTTGGCGGAAGACTGTTCTGTCGCGCTCTGTTTTTATACACTCTCTCAGAACGGAGCGGCTTAGCTGAGTTATTAGCAGCTCACCTGTTGTTTCCGGGAGCAGTTGCTTCTATCTTTATGAAAGAATGTATTCAGCGCTCGCGACAATAGCAGTTATTTTATCTCTGGTTTTGGTGCGGGAGACATGTATATATTATTAACATGTATATTTCCTTTCACTATTTTAAATCATTTAATATTTGTACATATATTTACACCACTTTCCATTTTATAATATTATGCACTGTATCATATAATGTAGGCTTCTGTTGATTTTAATGACGCATAAGTCTACACAGACTTCCCGTCGTCAAATACTAGTATATATCAATCTATGTATGTATTATAAAAATGTTTTTAAAACGTTGCTTTTGTTTTTGCATAATCTTTTTAATGAATGTTTTATAATATATTTATGTTGATCTGACGTTTATTTATTGAAAAAAAATAGTCTAACATTTTCTATTACAATTTTATTATTTAAAAAAAAAATTCTAATGAAATGTTTTTGTGTTTGCTGGGACGTGGAACCAATGCTGGTTGAATGTTGGCCTATAGTCGACAACGCTGACTAAACATTCAAACAACATGAAAGGGCCAAAGAGGTCATACTTCGTGACGTCATCAAAGTCCCCCCCGCCAGAAATGTTGTCACAACATCTCTGCCGCCTTAACCCTTTCAGTACGTGAGCCGTCGCCACGACGGCCTAAATCGTGTACACTTGAGTACGTGGGCCATCGCCACTACAGCCTAATTATATGACATCATACATTTGGGCCCAGTATAAACAGGAAGGAGTGTTCAAAATGCTTTCTCTTTCTCTTTGCTCATTAAAACCGAAGTGTGTAAAATGCTCAAAGGTTTATCACCTAGAAAGGCTAGTGGTCTTGATGACCTACCTGCAAGATTTATTCCTGACGGTGCCGGAGGTATTGCCTACCCTATTTTATACATTAATAATCTATCATTAAAAACAGGTGTTGTTCCAGATGAAATTCCTTTGTACAAAATGAATTCCAAATTAGAATCGGGTAACAATAGACCAGTATCCATTCTAAGCACTCTATCTAAAATTTTGGAAAAAGCTGTTCATATTCAACTTCAAACAAACAATCAATCAATCAATAAAACTTCTATAGCGCCTATATCCTCAGCGGACCGAGCTCAGAGGCGCACAAATCCTTAGCGTGATCATATGTCATAATCGAGGCCAAATCAGGTTCGTCGACAGGGAGCCGGGCTGCTGAGGGACTAGCCAGGTCAAATAGGTGGGATTTAAGTAATTTCCGGAAGGTTAAGATTGTTTTGGCATTACGTATTGGCACAGGCAGGGCGTTCCATAAGGCTGGACCAGATATAGAGAAAGCTCTTGACCCAGTCTTAGTCTTTATACGAGGAACAACAAATCTATTCGAATTAGTGGAGCGTAGATATTTTGAGCATTCCGGCCGAACAAGTAAATCAGCCAGATATGCAGGTTGGTTTTCTTTTAGGGTTCGGAAAGTTATTGCGCATATTTTGAAATAAATGCGAAACTTCACAGGAAGCAAATGTAATCGTTTTAGAATTGGAACAGAACGACTAAATCGTGGGGCCTTGGTTACTACTCTTGCAAGGCAGTTTTGAATGCGTTGTAATCTAGCGATATCCTTTTCTGGCATATTGTGAAAAAGTGAGTTACAATAATCTAACTTACTACTGACGAGTGCCACTGCAATTCGCTTGGCAAGATCTAAGGACAGACTTTTTCGAATTCGACGCAGGTCACGGATATGATAGAAGCATACCCTACATGTTTGGGATATGTGTTTTTGGAAATTCAGGCTACTGCCGAATAGTACAGCAAGATTTTTAACTGATGTAGATGGATTTGTGTCTTGACCTAGAAATAAGCATGGAAAATTATTCAAGAATTTTTTTCGCTGAAGTTTGGTCCCAATAGGAAGAAATTCTGTCTTGCTAGGATTAAGCTTCAGCTTAGATCCTGTCATCCAGGCCGACACACCCATTAAACAATGTTGCAACTTCTCAAGAGATTCCTTCGCGTTTGAAACTGATAGAGACATGTAAATTTGAGTATCATCGGCATAAAGGTGGTGGTTTATGTCAGAACTAGAGATAATAGCGCTGAGTGGTGTAGTGTATAAAGTAAAAAGCACTGGACCTAGCACAGAGCCCTGTGGAACTCCATAGGAGAGTGTGACTTTATCTGAAAAAGTGTCTTCAATTTTTACGGACTGGTGCCTATTTTGCAAATACGAAGAAAACCAAATTTGAGACTGGCCAGATATTCCATACCAATCAGAAAGTCTATCTGTTAATGTGGCATGGTCAATGGTGTCGAAAGCGGCCGAGAAGTCAATCAAGGTTAGAGCCGTAACTTCACCCTTGTCCATACTCATGATGATATCATTATGTACTTTCAGTAGAGCCGATTCTGTAGAATGATGTTTTCTGTAGGCCGATTGTAATGGATTAGATAGATGGTTATTTTTTATATGAGCTTGCAGCCTATTGGCTACCATCTTTTCTAAGATTTTGGAAATGAAACTTAAGTTGGATACAGGCCTGTAATTTTTCAGCTCGTTTTTAGAAAGAGATGTTTTTTTCAGTAGTGGTCTTACATGAGCTTCTTTGAAATTTTGAGGAAATGTACTAGTTTCCATTGAAATGTTAATTATGTCAGTGATGGGAGTTATTGATATGTCAAGACAATTTTTCAACACACTTGTAGGAATGGGATCCAGATCACATGATTTTGACGATGAACTCAAAATAAGCTTTTTAATTTCATCTTCTAACGCACGTTCAAAAACGTTCATTTAGATCTAATTTCTGGTTTTCGCACTTGTGGAATATTCTGTACTTTATCTGGAAATTTGGATCCGATAGTTTCAATTTTATCCACAAAATACCTAGAGAAATGATCACAAAGTGATTTTACTGATGTGAATTCTGGCAGAGCAGGAGGTGGAATTCTATGCAGAATGTTATTTATGGAATTCCAAAGGCGACGGGGATTGTCCGAATTTTCTGAAATAACATCAGCTAAATATTTCGATTTAGCTTTTGTCATCATTCTATTACACAGCTGGCATTGATGTTTGTAACGAGAATGATCTAGATGTGTGCGAGATCTGCGCCATGTTCGTTCGAGATTGTGGCGAAGGGTTTTAGCCTTCATTATTTCCGGAGTCATCCATGGAGTTGGTGGTTTTCTTGGCAGAGTCTTTGTACTTACAGGAGCGTGTTTGTCTAAAATAGAGCTAAGAACAGAATCATACTGTTGACAAAGCGCCGAGAGATCTTTCACAGGTTTCTTTATTAGATCCGAACTGAGAATATCTGAATGAAACGATTCATAATCAATTTTGTTTATTTTTCGAAACGATATTTTTTCTTTGTTCCATTTCGTCTTACAACAGTCAATTTCTGATATGACCGCAAGATTGTCCGAGATACCTGCTGCCGAAAAAACTGATCTTATAGAATTAGAAATGCGTTTGGTGATTAGCAGATCTAGCCAATGACCATGAACATGAGTCGGAAAATTAACATGCTGCTTCAGATCGAAACATGTGAGGATTTCATTGAATTTGTTTGTGTTTCCATTTGAGTTATCTAGATGTAAGTTGAAATCTCCCAATATATACAAATTGTCATGCAGTGAAATTATGTTCTCTAGTAGATCAAAATTCATCAAAAAATATACATGTACCGTTTTGAAGCCTATACAGACAGACAATGAAACCACTGAACGAATTGTTCCCGATACGTGCAGAGATCGCTTCGAACGTTTTAAGTGATGGAAGAGGATGAATGTCAGTTTTTAATTGGTCAGACACTAGTATGCCTACACCTCCTCCTGCCCGCTGATCTGCGCGAGGTTCGTGATAAAACGAATAGCCAGGAGGTGAGATATCAGCTATCGTTAATTTCGTTTCATCATGTTTTAACCATGTTTCTGTCACTGCCACAATGTCCAGATTTTTAGATGTTACAAATTCGAAGAAAAGGGGACAGTTTTAAGTTTGATAGATCGGACATTCATTGTAGCAATTTTGATTCTTTCATTTGAGGCGGAGGGACCCGGATTTAACTTGAAATTTATTTGAAGGAAAATGACTTATTTTATAAATTTCAATCAGATTTCCGTACTTCTTTTTCAACCGATACATGCTTGACTTATTTAACAGACTATATTCGGCATGGCATGGATAATGGCCTTAACATCGGCATGGTCATGATAGATCTACAGAAGGCCTTTGACAATACATTCTTTATTATCAGATAAACTTCAAGCTTCAGGGCTTAATAATGTTTCAGTTTCCTGGTTCAACTCGTATTTAACGAATCGAACCCAGGAAGTAGATATAAATGTTACCTTTTCCAAACCCAGGATGGTACCCTGTGGTGTACCACAGGGTTCCATCCTTGGTCCATTGCTTTTCCTAATATATGTTATTGACATGGAATCCGCAGTAAAATGTAAACTCATTTTATATGTGGATGACTCTTCTTTTTTAGTTCCCGAGAAAGACATCAAGGTCATCCATACAACGCTCGGAAAGGAGCTCTGTGCTTTGAGTAGTTGGCTGGTTGATAATAAACTTTCTTTACATCTGGGTAAAATAGAATATATTTTATTTGGATCATGCTTGAAGATCTGCAGCTACTATCTTTAGATATTAAATGTAGGGATATGAAAATTTCTTCAAAAAAGTCTGTTCGTTACCTGGGGGTAGATGTAGAACAAACATTAAGCGGTAAATTGATTTTGAAAAATATTTTGAAACAAAAAATTCCCGTTTGAAATTTTTGAGAAGACAAGCCAAATTTCTAAATTTAGCATCAAAAAGATTACTTTCGTCAGCATTAAAGCAGCCCCTTGGGATGACATCAATTTTGATTTTACTTCCGCACTTAAGTAGTGTATCCCACGGATCATGTTTTTATTTTTTTCAGAATTTTTATATTTTTACAAATATTTTTAATCAACATTTCTATGAAACCAGAAGAAACCCAAACAAACTATTTGTATACCTGAAGGACGATTAAATGTTTTCACAGCATTGGGCCACATGCTGATGGCATCGGCCCTGCGTTGGGTAGACAATCAGTGCTGCAGGTGTGTCCTCCCGTGTCCTGACTATGAGACACCAATTATCCCCCAATTAGCGGCGACTGCTCTGATCTTACCGTCTGATACGTGGGAATATGTTATGGAAAGTGCTTAATATTGCTGACTTGTTTTGTTTACATGGCAATATACGACCTGGAAATACAACTATTTCGCTCTTTTTCGATGCTTTAAAATTGTTTTTTGACTTTTTCGTATTTTTAGCTAAGATCAGTAGGCTATATAGCTTCATATAAATTAAATTTTCAAAATTGACAACATTAAAAATGTCTCATCCCAAGGGGCCCCTTTAATTCAATATCACATGGACTAAGCTTGCTCTTCATGGTACCATGGTTCGCAAAAGAACCTAAAGCACAAATTACAAATCCTTCAGAATAAAACCATAAGATTTGTTCTAGATATTACCCCACGTAGCCATATAGGGTACTCTGAATTTAATCGGGTGAATTGGCTCCCGGTTAGATTCAGAGTAGGCCTACAACAAATTGTTTCAACTAACATGCATAGACTGGTCCATGGAAATGCTCATCTGTACTTAAGGGAGGGCATTTCCATGGTCCAGGAACGACACTCCTATAACACCAGAAATAGTGTTCTCACTTCAGTCCTGCCTAGGGTCAACAGTTCGAGAGACAAATCGTTCTCATACATTGCTGCTAAGTTCGGGAACCAGCTACCAATCCCCATTCGAGAAACTGAAACCCATTTACATTCTCGATCATTAATAAAAAAACACTTTATGTCATTGGTGAAAACTGAAGAAGAAAACATCTTTATTTAGCTAGCTATTTTTTTCTAATGGTTGGTAGCTGCGTCCAGGTCTGCCTTAGTCAGCTCAGTCTTGGACTAGTCCCGTGTTATAGGCCTATGTGACGCCTTTAATATTTACTTAGGTTGGAAATATTTCCATCCTCACTCTTGCCGCTGCCATCTTGCCGACAGGGACCACTGTGGAAATAAGATTTTCTCACTAGACTTCTTCCAGTGTTTTATCCCTGGTGGCGAGCATATGGTGGTATACCCTGTTTTATATGGTGATGTTTACATGTACCTTTTCACTGAATAAAGCTATCTATCGATCTCTCAGTATTGGAGGAACATTACTGCCAGTAATGAAAAGTAATAACGGCACCCTAAGGGTGCTACGGCTACATTTCTATATAAAAAAATACCACACACAATCTCCGTTCTCGGCTTAGATAATCGAAGGCTTGACGAAAGTTAATAAATATACTCATCTTTACTTATGGCTCAAGTCATTAAACTATCCTATATATATATATATATATATATATATATGCTATCCACAGTAGAATTAACACGCTCCTGAACACGTATTTTTTTTCAATTAGAATACCGTAAGTAGGCCTATTCATCTGATGGAATGAGAGATGTCACACTTGCTGTTTGTCTATACTTTGAAATGTTATCCAGCAGCACCTCCTATTTGGAGTATCCGGCTGGGGGGGGGGGGGGGAAAGGGCTGGTGGATTTAGTCAACCAGTTGACTCTTGAACGCTGCCACAGTTTTTGATTCTATGGCAGCTGCCGGAAGAGAATTCCAATCAGGGATAGTTCGATGCCAAAAAGAATTTTGTCCCAGTGTGGTGTTAGCTATAAGATGTTTATAGGCCTGATTGTGCCCACCACGTGTTCTTCTGTCCGTTTTGATTAAACGGTCATTGTTAGGAATTTCGACTAGCTCATTTAAAAGTTTGAACATGCTTACAAGTCTAGAATTTTTTCGTCTTGTTTTCAAGTCAGTCCAGCCCAGGTTCTGAATGAGAGATGTCACACTGGCTGTTTGTCTATAATTTTGGGTGACAAATCTTGCTGCTGATCTTTGAATTTTTTCTAATTTATCAATATCTTTTTGTCTAAAGGGGTCCCAAACTGCTGAAGAGTATTCTAAAGATGATCTAACCAGGGAGAAATAGGCAGTCTCCCTTAGTTTAGGGGGACATGCCTTCAGGTTCCTCCGAAGGAAGGCCAGAGTGGAATTTGCTTTACTTGTAATTTTGTTAATGTAATTTTGGGTGACAAATCTTGCTGTTGATCTTTGATTTTTTTCTAATTTTCTCTTATTTACCAGGGGTGAATTTATGTTGACTGTATCACAGACCAATAATAGTCTGTGGACTGTATGACCTATATCGGCCGCCTCCACTTCCAGCAACCACTGATAAATCCACATCACGGTCACAAAATGTTTGATCCCTATTCATATTTGCTTATTTATTCACTACCGGCAGGTCATGTCGACCTTCCATCAATCTCAGAAACTTGATCTCCGTGAATGACTTGACAATTTTTGTTGCTCGTTTCGAGGTTTCTTTGATGAAAGGTTATTGATAGGTAAAGAATAACTTGTAAAATAATATTGTAATTTCTTGGTTGTTTTATTTGACTTCAAATGCTAGTCGGCCGAATAAATTAGATGAGATTCAGTGACTGCCAACGGCGAAGATTCGTCGAACGACTGCCGGTCCAGAATTTGTTCCCACCGGCATGACCGGCATCACTGGGCATAGCCTAGGCCATAGCCATAGCATAGACTGGCATAGACGTTTCGCACCCCAAGACGTTTCGCTTCGCCCCTTCTCGAGACGTTACGCATGCATCGTCGGGATGTCGTGCCTACTGGGGCTAGGAGCCTAGGTTAAACTATGTGGTGATTTTCTTACTATCAACTATGACACACAGTTACTGAGTTAGGGTGGTGAACTCATGGAGCCTGTGCCTGTGGAGGGTATTTTCGCGCTGGCCAGGCCGGGCCAGGGGGTATTTTCGCGCACCTCGATTGTTTCTTGCCCTGGCCTAGTTCTTAAAGGGTTCTGTAAATTTTTATCTTATTTTGATTTTCGGTCGTTGACGGGTGTTTTAATGCAGCGTATAGAAAAATCGCGTCGTTTCGCGGCAATTTTTTTTTTTAATCCTCCATTAAAATAGTTCCTTTTTATTTTAAGTCCCAGAAAATGCCGTTTTTTTGGCTTCTGAAACTCAAAATCAGTAAAATTACATTTTTTTTTTTAATTTGCAGAAGGTTGTATCAGGTTGAAATAAAAACAGACATGTGCCGGAAGGAATCCTAAATCCATTTAGAAGCAAACTGAATGAAAAATATATGCAACATGGGTCTCCACGCTGTTACACAATGCACAGTCCTCCACATATGGAAATAGGAGGAGAGCTATAAAATACTCTCCTGAAAATTTCTAGGAGAGCATTGAACTCTCCTTATGGCGTGCAAAGCATGCTGAAAGTGATTTTTTGGGCTTATTTAGCTTCAAAATTTTAACTTCTGGTGATCGCCAAGAGCGCTGTGTATTGCTCTCCTTGCACTTGGTTAAGGAGCGCAAGAAGAGCGCCAGCGCCATCCCGCTCCTTTTAAATGGAGGACTAAATGCAGTGCGCGAAAATACCCTCAACTGCGCGAAAACTCCCACGGAAACATTGGAGATTGAAATACTCTATGCTCCCCATTCCCAATTGAAGTATATATTTATCAAACCGGAAGTGGCTCAGACATACCAATCATAATACGACCCACAATATTCATGCGCGTTCATTCTGTGCAGGCTGTGGGCCGTATTCGGTTAGGTGCGCGAAAACTACCTCCATCACCCTACCTGTTCCCGTTGCTAGATGTATCATATAGACAAGTTGAGAATGTCACATTTTGGACAGTAATGTGTACCGAACTCCCACATGGCGGCCAATAATCATTGGTGTACAGTGAGTTTGGTACACAATGACATCAGCATGAGATTCCGAGCTTTTCTATATCTATGATATCGACAACGGGAACAAGCAAGCTTTGCTATGACATAGTCTATAGTCTATGACACAATTATCTGGAGCGCATGCTTTTTGTCGATTTTTTCTTCAATTAATTACATGAATTATCAACCGATTTTCATGAAATTTTCTACAGGATATTTCCAAGTCATGTCCTAACATTGGTAAAAATTTCGTAAAGTTATAGACTCTATTCGGAATTGCTAAAGCTAGACCATTTGACATGTAGTCCTAGTAAATTAAAAATATGACGTCCCTCTATAAACCCATTACATGTCAAATGGTGTAACTTTTAAAATATTGAATATAATTTCGTGAAATTTCTACCGATGTTAAGACATGACTTGAAAATGTCCTGTGCAAAATTTCAAGGAAATCGGGTCGAATTGACCGAGAAATAGACAAAAAGCATGCGCTCCAGATAATTGTGTCTCAGACTTTAAAGTAAAAGTCACTTTAACCCTTTAAGCCCTCACCATGCATTAAAGCATTATTTTACATCCCTGAAAACAGACTTAATTTTCCTACAACTGAGGGTTTCAGAATGAAAATTTCCTTGCAACTGGTTTACGAATACATGGCAAAATTTTTCTTTCTTCTTTAAACCACATCAAATCATCTTCATCCACTACAAGTTGAGAATTGCAACAGCAATTCGCGGCTTGTAGTGGATGGAGATAACAATGGTAAATTCAGGATTGAAAGGGTTAAATTCGTCATTTTTGCGTTGCATGCTTTCCGCTAATTACTCACGCAATTTTTATCCGATTGTCATGAAATTTGGCAAGCCTCATTTCCTAGTCTAACAGCAACTTCCCTGACAATTTCAAGCAAAAATATCATGTAGTTTGAAAGTTAGACCATTTGACATGTAGTAAATTACGAATCATGATGCTCCTCTATAAACCCATTGATTTTATTCAGCTTTAATCTCGAAATTCTACTACATGGCAAATAGTCTAACTTTTGAAATACTTACTCAAATTTCTTGATTTTTTCTAGTGTAGGCGCCGGAATAGTTGCAAAGAGTGCTTGTAAAATTTCATGGCAATTGATCAAGAATTGACTGAGAAATCAGCGAAAAACACCCAACGCTGGTGGAAGTTGACTGCAACTATAGAAGCCTAGCCTAGGACTAGGATGCTAGGTCTACTAACGTTAGACTATAGTCAGATTCACATTAAATTCAGCAACCAGGATTCATGAATTTCGCGGATTTATCAGTCAATTCTCAACCAATTTTCATGCAATTTTACTCACACTATTTTCCATTTATGTTTTGACTACCCTGAAAATTTTGCGAGGTTTTGATAAGTATTTTAGAAGTTAGACCATTTGACATGTAATAAAATTCTGAGACAAAGCTTATGGGTTTATAGGGGGCAACAGTTTTATTTATTTACTTCATGTCAAATGGTCTAACTTCCTAAATACTTATCAAAACTTTGCGAAACTTTCAGGGTAGTCACGACAAGAATGGAAAATAGTGTGTGCAAAATTTCATGACATGAATCCGACTATAGACCTAGGCCTAGTAGGCCTACTTGTCTAGTATCAGTAATAGTACTATTAACGTAATAGTCGGACAGACTAGTCTATAGTCTAGGCTTAGACTAGATCTAGTACCTATTATTAGTAACTAGGGTCTACTATCTGTTTCCCCAGATCCTGGGAGTAGCCTTTTTTATCCCCCGCCCACGAAGTACGGGCAAGGGATAGTCATCACCATGTCTGGTATGCCGCCGTCTGCCGTGTTTTGTTTCTAGACGATATCTCTGAAACCATTAGCCGGATTGCTTTTATATTGCATACACACATCCCTAAGTGGGGTGTAGATGTGCCTTCTAGTGGGTTATGACCTTTGATTTTGAGGCGATTATTGACTTTAATTGATTGCGGATGATAAGTTCAGTTTCCGAACGATATCTCGCAAAGCGTTTTCTGGATTGTTTTCATACTGCACACACACATCCCTCAGGGGGTGTAGATGTGCCTTTTGGGGGTTATGAGCTTCAACCTAATTTTTTACTTCGATTTTGAGGCCATTATTGACTTTAATTGATGGCAGATGTGAAGTTCATTTTGCGGACGATCTCTCGGAAATCGTTAGCTGGATTGTTTTTATATTGCCACACACATTCTTTAGGTGGTGTAGATGTGCCTTTTGGGGGTTTGTGACCTTTGACCTATTTTTTAACCTTTGACTTTGAGACCATTATTAACTTTAATTAATGGCGGGGGATATCGTTAGCGTCAGTGCTCTTGTTCAATTTGCTTGGTCGCTGTTTAAATTTTTTTAACAATTTTTTTTTCTGGGAAATTGTTTCATCTTTCCCTAACACAGGGGCCGCGCTGACCGCTCACCAATGCGCCAATGGCAACCAAAATTCCTTTTTGGCGATCAATATTTATGGCTGGCGAATATTTTGGCGAGGGGAATATCGCAGCAATGTGTGAGTGACACTCATCCAGTGTACATTACTCCATTATGTCCACATATCCTGTTTTTAACATACAAGTCATGTAATAAGTTAGCTATTCACACTGCTCATCTATTAGGCCGCGCACCGTTTTAATAAGATAAACAACATGTGCACAGTGTTGGCTATAGCTGAACACTGTCACTGAGTGAGGCATATGCCGGAGACATTGACCAGTGCCCAGTGAAACAGAACTTGGCCAACGTTACACTCTACTTGTGATAGCCAGTGTCAGTGAACAGAATTTTTTGAAAGTTGGTTTAATGTTGGGCCAGCGTCGAAGACACCGAAGCAACATTAAAACAACATTCAGCTTAATATCTCATGTACGCGGGAAGTAGACTTGCTATCCTGTGACGATCCTGCACGGTGGCCTAGAACGTGATGGGTAATTTGGATTCATCACTCACCATGTACATTTTTTTGTTAATGTACATTTAATGTATTTTTTCAATGAAATATGTTTTTTTTGTTATTGGATTACGGACAATGCAAGTTTACTACTTTATTAGACCCACTTGAATTAAAAAAAAATCAACTTGTATAAAAGTTGTCGGAAAGGTACCTCATGCATGGATAGCCCTGACTATTCCCACAACCCTCGTGCACGAGGCCTTGAGCTATTTATTGACCACCTGTGCACGTTGCGGTAGTGTGCTACCCAGCTAACACGAGATGTTGACCCAATGCTGGGCTAATGTTGGTCAAGCGTCGTAGATGGTGAGCCAACATTAGACCAGCATTGGGTCAATGTGTCGTGTGTTTACTGGGTACAATCTGTTTCACCAGATCCTGGGAGTAGCCTTTTCTCAATTTGCTCAATGTCTCGTGTTTGCTGCGAAGCCAGCTATGATTTAGGACGGGAGGCTTGTTTCACCAAGGATACTAGAACTAGTATCCTTGGTTTCACTAAGAAAGAAGTAGGATGATCTTAACTTTTTAAGATGAAAGAGCCTGAAATAGTTTGTTCGCACATGCATCAGTACAGATAAGGGATTAACAATAAAGTTTAAAATGTGGTTTTGAAATGTCGTTTAGTCTGTTTCTTTTTTTGGCTACTTTCCACTAAATATGGCTGCAAACTTTTCTATCTGGCTCAAAATTTAACTACAACCTGCTAACATAGTTGCAAAGTTGGTGGAATTTTGTTGTGTATTTTGTAAGTTAGACCATTTGGCATACATGTAATAGAATTCTTGTGTCAAGGTAATGGTGGTAAAGAGAGCTGTAATTTTACCAAATGGTCTAACTTCAATAATACACAAAAAAATCCACCAAATTTTCAAGGATGTTAGGGGAAGATGAAAAAATGGTCCGATAAAAATTTTAACAGCGATCGAGCAAATTGAAAAAAGGCTACTCCCAGGATCTGGTGAAACAGATTGTAGTCTAGTCTGAAGAGTAAAGATAGGTACATTTATAAATTTTAAAATTGTCCAATAAAATTATGCTGAGCCTTTTTTTGTAACTGCACATAACAATGCTGAGCTAAATTATAAAAACGTCCAAAAGTTGTAACCTCAGTGTTGCAAATCTCGGGAGGGATACAGAAACCAGAACATCACCCAGACCAGGGCTCGTGCACGCTATAAAAAAATCCACGATTTTTTTTTCATTAAGACACAGCAAAGTATATAATGTATTATTGGCAGTGTTTATTGAAGATATTGTGTAGTGATTTGTAGCCAAGCTCCAATTTCATTGGGTTTTTCCTGTCATCAGGATTTGGCTAATCAATTTCAAGTTATGCGATACTGAACAAATTGAACCCTGCAGTTACATAGCCCATAAACATAAATTTACAGAGTCATAGCACAAAAGAGTCATAGCAAACTCTGGGTTGCAAACTTGTCCACAGTTGCAGCAAAGTCCATCTCCATGCTGGGGCCCTCAATGGACAGTCTCACCAGAGCATCCAAGGAGTCGGGGCGGGGCGAGTACAATGCATGGGCCTATATACAAAATAACAGCGGCCACTATGCACACACCAGCAGTGTGCATTGTTCCCAAATACACCGGCAATATACGTGCACACTAATCTTACAGTCACCCCACTGCACAGCATGGTGGGCGCTAACCGCTAAACCAAAAACAGGGTGACAGGCGGCCTGAATATTGGTAAATCTACCAGCTGGATGGCAGCCAGGTGAGCCCTATTACATGCTGGTCAGTATAAAATTTACCGGTTGGGCAACAGGCTGTGCCGGCACTGTGGGGAACCCTGAAGCAGCTGAATAAAACTACTGAGATGTGCTATCTTTAGAGGGAGGGTAGGGCAGGCAAACAAAACTTCACCCAGGTTTTACCCTGGGCAGCCTTCCCCAGTTATCTCAATTCTTGGAGATTCCCACATTGTTCTGTCCAAACTGCCTTAATGATGGCCTCCAGAACTTCCTCATAGGGCAGTAGACATGGTCTATCTTCATTTTTTGCATTTTTTTTCAAAAAATAGAAATAAAAAAAATGGCATCTGTGTAAAAGAAATTATCAGAAAGGACTGTGCAGCATGCCCGTTCCACTTACCTAAGTTACAAGCATTTGCTGCAACAATTATGGAATTAAAGCAGAGAGCTGGCACCATTTTTCGAAATTGCGAGAAATCTAATGATGGGAATCCCCGCAAAAGGTGATAAAAGTGGCATTCAAAACAAATAATGCTTTTAATTCTACAATGATGGTTTCATTTCTACCAGTAATAGTGAGCAAAAAGAACAAACAAACAGAGAAATATGTATTTTATTGCAGAAAAAAACACAAAAAAACCAAAATGACTTTTTGGAATGTACCTAGTAAAGACTAAAGTAAAAGAAAAAGTCACATTAAATCTGTCACTTGTCAGTTTTCCCACTTTTAGTAGTTTATTAATATTATATTAATAGACTCTAGGTCTAGGGTATATAGTTTAAAAGTTATACCATTTGAGATGTAGTATATTGTGATTTATGACGCTCACTCTATAAACCCATTGATTTCATCCAGCTTTAATCTCGAAATTCCACTACATGACGATGTCAAATGGTATAATTTTTGCAATACTCACTCAAATTTCACGAAACTATCAGGGTAGGGACAGGAATAATTGCAAAGAGTGGAAGTTGACTCACAATAAGATTAATGTGGTGAATGATTTTCGCTGATTTTTCAGTCAATTCTCAACCAATTGTCATGAAATTTTACAAGCACTATTACAAACACAGTCTACAGTCTGTTTCATCAGATCCTGGGAGTATGCCTAGCCTTTTTTCAATTTGCTAGGTGGCTGTTTAAAATTTTGTAACAAAATTTTTCTCAGATTATTTTCCCATCATCCCCCAATATTCCTGAAAATTTGGTAGAATTTTGTTGTGCATTAGGCCATCCTAAATGATGTGAAAATTTCCATGTGGTAGGTCGGAAAAAGTTTTGGACTGTCAGAAATTCCATGAGGTAAGTTTTATTTTAGACTGCCAAATATTCTATATTCCCGGGATTGCGTCAAAAGTTTATTTTATTTTTGTATTGAAATAAATCATTTTGGTACGAATAATTCTTTTTGGTACAAGACGCAAAAAATTGAGAAACAGATAACACAATCTTTGTTTTTGCCGGCATGGGCGGCCATTTTCTCATCGTGAACCAGGTTAGGCCTAGGATTCTGGGGACAGACATAAGAGACGCGTGATCGAAAATTTGACCGCAATAAACACGTTGTATTTGAATCCAATTGAAACTTTGTTTTTTTTTTACTACATAAAAGGCCATGCGCTATCTTTTACCGCTATTTTAACCCATGGATGCGGTCGGAAATCGGAAACAAACATATTTTTTAGGATGGCCTTATCGAAGTTAGACCATTTGGGATGTAATCAATTAAAAAAAAATACAGCTCTCATTTCACCTTCACCATGAAACAAGAATTATATTACATGCCAAATAGTCTAACTTACAAAATTCCACAAAATTTTCAGTGATGTTGGAGGGGGATGAAAAAATGATCCACAAAAAATCTCACAGAAATATATTGAATAGCGACTGGTGGTCTTACCTGAAAATTTCACTGAAAAATATTGTATATGTAATTTTTAGACATTTAGTCTATTTAACATGAAGTAAATAAATAAAAATGTTGCCCTCTGTAAACCTATTAGCTTCTTCTCAGAATTTCATTACATGTCAAATGGTCTAACTTCGAAAAACCTTCTAGAACTTCGCAAATGTTCAGCGTCATCACGCCCCTGACTAGACAATAGTGGGAGCAAAATTCCATGATAATTTGTTCAGAATTGACTGAGGAATCGGAGAATTTCATTCACCCTGGTCAATGAATTTGATGTTATTCTGACTATAGTAGTAATTAGTATTATCAGTTTTGTTCCAGTGGAATACATCAATAGCCAATATATAAATAAACCACCAGCAGAGCTTAAACAACTATTTTAACATATATGGCAGCCAAAAGAAACAAACAAAGCAGCATTTACAACGAAAACAATAATTAAGGATTTTCGTCAGGTCGTGTATTACTGAGCAAACACCGATCTGTTGTGATGGCTGTGTAAAACTAAAGGGAAATGCAATATAATATAATAAAATGATAACTGTACCGATAGAAAGTAGCAATGCATGACAATAATTTCAGCGAAAATGTTACGTAGTTGTAAGATTTGTGACAAAGTTTTAAATACATCTTAGAAGTTAACATAATCATAAACTGATAACAGAATGCAAGCAATCGCCTGGAATTGCATTTGTTATTAACCTTTCACCACCATTGCCCTGATGAAATAGGCTGTTTTCCACCATCACACTAGTGGCTGTACACCAGGCCCATGAGCATGTGTGGCTTACCATTATGATAGCTGGCCTCTGATTGGTCGAAAGTCAACACATGGACATTATGAAGTTTTTAATACAGTTACAGCCTATAAAATTAATGTCCGACTGTACCTAGATTAAGTATGTCACCTCCCCGACCTGTCAGATAACTTTTTGATCATTGGATAAATGTCAGTAACGGTAAGGAAAGGGCAATCTTAATCACTGAAACATTCTTGTCCAGGAAACAATTCTGGCAACTTGCAACTTTACCAGACCTGTCAGTCTGGTAAAAATAATCCCCAATTTTATTGGCTGCAGTTACTCTGATTGGTTCACTTCTAGTCAGCCAAGTTCAAAAGGGTGCCAATAACATGTGGCCAATAAAAAACAATAACACGTTTAGAATAATTCATGGAACAACCCCGAAATACTTACAAGATTAATTATCTATGGTCAGTCATTAACATGACAGATACACTATAACTAGTGTGTAAACCCTGGTCTTACTACAAGTAAAGTCTGCGGGTGTCAAGTCTTTTTGATACTCTCCCAGTTAAATGTTGAATTGTCTACCGGTACATCTCTGAATACAAGAAAACTTTTAACATGCGGTCAAAAAACACATGTGGACGGATATTGTGGAATATCATGAAAACCGCTCAAGATATCTACACCATTACTATAAAACAAATTGTAAGGTTTCAGGAGAGGATGCATTTTGAAAAAATTCAACTTGTCCAAGTTCAAAATGGCCGCCAATCGGCCATTGTTCACTTTCACATGGCCGTTATTTGGTAAACTGTGCTAGATGGCTAGACCATTACTATAAAACAAAATGTGTGATTTCAGGAGAGGATGCATCTTGCAAAAATTCGACTCGATAAAATTCAAAATGGCCGCTTATTGGCCATTATTCACTTTCACATGGCCGTTATTTGGTCAACCGTGCTAGATGGCTAGACCATTACTGTATATCCCCGTCTATAATGCGATGTTTTTTCTTAGCTATTCATGTCACAAAAAGGCACCTCGTATTATACATAGATGTAGAATTTAATACAATTTTTTATTTCTGTAGCGGTAGTTCAGCGGTAAGTTTTCTAGCGGTAGAAACGTAGGTTAGTCGGCGTGTATGGTAAGCAGGCCTATATACACGATACAACAAGACTGTGCCTTTCCAACTAGTAGCAAACAAGAGACGTTCACCCAGTGCTGGTACAATGTTGGGCCACCGTCAGCGATGCTGGCACAACACTGTACCAGCATTGGGTGAATGTGTCGTGTTTGCTGGGAGCCCCCGTCTCACATTCCCGCCGACGCGCGTGGCACGTTTGACAACCACGGGCAGATATATGACGCCGTTAGTCTGCAACCAATTCACACTCCTGACCTGTTCATTTATATTAATAATGATTTAATCTAAGATCGCCTCTCATATGCGCGTGTTCTATTGTGTACGACAAATCTGAACATGATATTTTCCTATTGGAATGAGAGAATGCGTTGATGAAATATAGTTCAGGATATCACTGTTTATATCTCCTATCGCAAATTCTATACATGTAGGCCTCAGAATGTCCATATTGCTGGGATAACATTAACACCTACCGCTGTTGCCGCGGCTGATACGGTATTGAGCAAATGGTGGTATCTGTTAGCTGTAGTTCATGAAGCGCTGCTGTGTTATTGCACCCGGACAGCTTATACAACCAAACACCTCTTGTGTCTAGACAATGCGGCTAGTCTGCAAATGTTTTACAATCACATTGTATCTTGGAATGTTCTTATTTGAGCACGACGATGTTAAAATATGGTCTTTGTAATAGATAAAATAAAATAATATAAATTTGTCGGCGAAATATAAATACGGGTATTTTAAAATCTGTGTGTATATATATATGTAGCCTATGCAGGCCTCAGAATGTCTGCCGATCGAGACAGTCCCGATGACATCCACTCTGCCGGGGAAAATAGAAATACAGTATTTGCTTACTTTACAAGTAAGCAGATACTGCCCTTTGGTTTTGTAGAGCTGTACTGTTGCCGCTGTTCCCGTCATTGAGCATCGTCTATGCAGGTGTCACAGCGCTATTTAGTAGAATAAGATAATATCCATGCCTCACATTTAGATGGCCCGGAACGCTGTCGACCGGGACGCTGCCGACATCCAAAATTTGAGGTCGTATTATACAGAGGGGTAGACGTTTTTCAGGTCATCCTAGGCCTCAAATCTTAACTCGTATTATACATGGCGTCGCACTATACGCGGGGATATACGGTACTATAAAACGAAATGTGTGATTTCAGGAGAGGATGCATCTTGAAAAAATTCGAATCGATAAAATTCAAAATGGCCGCTTATCGGCCATTATTCACTTTCACATGGCCGTTATTTGGTCAACCGTGCTAGATGGCTAGACCATTACTATAAAACGAAATGTGAGATTTCAGATGAGGATGCATCTTGAAAAAATTTGACTTGATCAAATTTAAAATGGCCGCCTTTTCGGCCATTATTCATTTTCACATGGCTGATATTTGGTAAACCGTGCTAGATGGCTAGACCATTACTATAAAACAAGATGTGTGATTTCAGGAGAGGATGCATCTTGAAAAAATTCGACTCGATAAAATTCAAAATGGCCATTATTCACTTTCACATGGCTGTTATTTGGTCAACCGTGCTAGATGGCTAGACCATTACTATAAAACGAAATGTGAGATTTCAGATAAGGATGCATCTTGAAAAAATTTGACTTGATCAAATTTAAAATGGCCGCCTTTTCGGCCATTATTCATTTTCACATGGCTGATATTTGGTAAACCGTGCTAGATGGCTAGACCATTACCTGATTACTATAAAACAAAGTGTGAGTTTTCGGGGGAGGATGCACCCTGAAAATTTTTAACTTACGAATTCAAAATGGCCGACAATCAGCATTATTTACCTCGATAGGCCTGATATCAGGTAAACCGTGCTAGATAGCTAGACCATTACTATAAAACAAAAACGTTTCGAGAGAGGATGCCTTTTAAAAACTTTCGACTCAATCGAATTCAAAATGGCCTCCTATCGGCCACTATTTACTTTCACATTGCTGATATTTGGTAAACCGTGTTAGATAGCTGGACCATTACTACATGTATAAAACAAAATGTGAGATTCCAAGAGAGGATGCATCTTGAAAAAAATTGACTCGATCAAATTCAAAATGGCCGCCTATCGGCCATTATTCACTTTCACATAGTGTTTTGGTAACCGTACTAGATGGCTAGACCATTACTATAAAACAAAATGTGAGATTTCAGGAGAGGATGCTTCTTGAAAAATTTGACTTGATCAAATTCAAAATGGCCCCCTATCGGCCATTATTTACTTTCACATGCCCAATATTTTGCAAACTGTGTTAGATGTTAGTCCATTACTATAAAACAAAATTTGAGGTTTGGGGGGAGGATGCACCCTAAATTTTTAACTAATTTATATCGAATTCAAAATGACCGTAAATCAGCTATTAGTTACTTCGATTGGCCTGATATCGGGTAAACCAGATAGGTAGACCATTACTGGGATACTGATTAGGATCATTAATTTCAATTGAGGTTTGCAATCCCTGACAGACTGTCTAGTTCTTATCCAACTCTTAGACTGGGCTTCTTAGACCTAGTTGTCTTGCGTCTTGATTTTTGACCTAGCCTAGGACTACATTAATAACCCTACACAAAATTGCTTAAATCAATAACCCTACACAAAATTGCTTAAATCAAATTCTAATTCGGAGCCGGAGCTCCTGGACTTATGTAGTCTTGTTATATATATATATAGGTATTTATTCTACTCTCGTGGAGGGGTACGGACAGTAGGGAATTGGGAGGGTCTACTAATTGTGAAATAGTTTGCATGTTGTAAGCCAATCTCTGGTGTGGTATTCCCTCCGCGATAGTGGACTTTTTATCGTTATCAAAACTATCATTTTGTGATATTCCAATTTTTGGTTTGGTCATTTTGGCCAATTATTTTTATTTATTTATGACTAAATTATTTCTTGCCATCGCCATCATGGATCACTATCAAGGGAGCGTCGTATTCGCTCTAGGAAACTTTTCAGTGCTTTATTCCCTGGTAGCCATGATTGGCGATCCATGATTTTATGTACTTGTACTATTGATCTATTGATGTTTCCATGTCAATAACTGAATAAATCTATCTATCTATCTATCTATAGGCATAGGCTATGGTCAATACATTTCATTACTGTAACTTTATCAAATACAAGCGAACGATTCCATGTTTGTTTGCGATAGCTAGCCCTGGAAACAGGCTGCCTGGTCAGTCGCTCTGACCTTCCAAATTTATGCATTAATCAGGCCTACTGAGTGGCTGTTTTCGTTGTTGATGCTTTTGTGTCAACTTTCTCAAACAAAGTTTTTTTACTTCCCGAAAAAATAATCTCAATGATAAAAAATTGGGTTGATTCCCGTTGACAGTGGTAAAAAAGTCACCTACTAATAGATGATTGTTAAAGGGACTGGCCCAGGCTAAAATCATCAAAAAATCGGTGATTTTATTTCGGGTTCTTAATATGACCATATGATGTAAACATGTACATAGACTAGAACTGCAAATTTTCATAATTTTTGTGCTGCGCACTTACCAGTTAGACTAGATATAGAGACGAAATTCCTGCATTTCTTATTTTTGACATGGTTGTCAATAATTACAAATCAGAAATTTCGTCTCTATATCTAGCCTAACTGGTGAATGCGCAGCACAAAAATTATAAAAATTAGCAGTTCTAGTCTATGTACATGCTTACATCATATGGTCATATTAAGAACCCGAAATAAAATCACCGATTTTTTGATGATTTTAGCCTGGGCCAGTCCCTTTAAACAAAATAACATGATGACTCAAAGAGCCATGCCAATGGGCGAAATATTGCCCCAGCATTACACAGATATATGCGCAAGTGTGCACCTGCGCACGTGCTATTCTTTACTTCGAACTCCGTCTGATTGTGGTGTACATGTTTTTGTGTGTATGGTTATTTTTATAACAACGTATTCCCAGCAAACACAAGTTGTTTACCCCATGCTGATTTGATCCAGAGTCGCAGGCGCCGGTCCAATATTAAAGCAGCACCAGGCCAATGTCTTATTTTTACCATGTTTACTGGGTTGACTTTGAAATTATAATCCAACAGCTGTCTAACTGGAATATCAGGTTTGGGGGGAACCCATTTCTGTACCATAACCTGATAACCAGGTATTTTGTGTCAGAGGCTGAGTGTACATGGATGTCCTTTTGACAGTTCTAGACAGCAAACCCCTCAGGCCTGTAATGCCGACCAACACTAGAGGAACAATTTTTCTGATCAGTTGAGATTATAAATTTAAAATGTTAATTTAGAATAATGTTACAGGTCATAATTTTTTCTCTATTGAAGTTACGATTACACTAATGAAAACGTCTGATTATTATGACAAAGTAATCAATTAAACATTGTAATTTGTTAAATATGATTAACAACATTACACCAACATCGGTCCATGTCAAGTGTTATCTGGGATTACAGTTCCACAGAATTATCCTGTCTGGTTTAGATTGTCAAAGATCCATTACAAATTCTACAGAAATAAATATAAATAGTTAATTGTTAGCCATTTTTACTCAGTTTTTCTGATTACCTCTAGGGAACCTACATGATAGCCAGGAAATAAAACAGGGAGTCCGAGTCGGAGAGCAACTTACTCATCAGTGGCGGATGGTCTCGTGGTCCTCCCCAGGATTTCTTTTGAAAATTAGTCTTGTTTTGGTAACATCTGGTGAGGCTGACTTCAGATGAAAAATTAGCTTTGCTTCCAGGGCTTTTGAGTGTATAAAATATTCAGTGTTCAGCTATCATGTGCTCAGCATTCATGTTGCTTCTAAACGTCTAATTCTAAAGGTTCATAACTTTTATTAAAACTGCAAAATAATAAATAATCTTTCAGTCCCCAAAGTTTTTACAATTATTTTGCCAAATTAGTTCAACAGCTATTAAATACAAATATACGAGCCTTTAGTGAATAATCTGATTAAGAGTATGAAAAGATTAATATCTGGTTGGCTTTGAAGATTTATGGTTGTCTCGGACACCTGGTCAACGGCACCCTGTTATGTATAGCTCCAGCTGAGGTCTGTATTCTGGGAGAGAGTGGCGGATTCTGGGGGTTGAAAGGTGTAATCCACGATATCCCGGTGTTAGATTTTGGGCACCAATATCTTTCTGGTTACCAGGGTATTCGTCTGGGAACAGGGACGGCTGAGCTCTAAATAAACAAGGTAGGTCGCATTTGTAGATTTTAATGAGCGCTATATGTTTCGCAAAAAGTCTTGTACATATGTTGACCAAATGTTGGTCCACTGTCTTCGAAGCTGTACCAACATTAGGTGAACATAGCCTGGACAGGGTTGATGTGTTGTGTTTGTTGGTTTGTCAGCACTTACAGTACATTCAGTAAATGTTGGTACTGACTGTGGCCAGTTGCAGTGTATCTTCATCATGTGTCAAACCCTGTGCTGTGTCATCTGACAAAGACAGGTGACAACGCGATGCTGCAATGGCTGTACAAATATAATAGAGGCGAACGCGTCAACCAGTGAGACCAGAAATGTGAATGGACGAGGACGACTTCAAACAACACGACTATCCAAAAGACACCGAGCGACTTCACTATTTTTCTGCTTATTATTACATGATGATGACTCACCTCTGTTATAGCTCTTGGTCTCCTGGCAGTTTTCTAAGGTTAGTACTGCACACTAGACATGCTACACGTACTAAACCAAGACTGAAAAGCTGGATATAATCATGATCATGGCTGGATATATCATTGTATATCATATGCTGATGTCAAGTGATCCAGGCCTGTCTATTGCTTTCACAGTGTTTCATGCTGAGAATAAAAGACTGCCAGGTGGACATTTTATGACAACATTATTTTTTTATTATGCTACTGCAGGAAACAGTACGTGTTTAATTTTAGGCTCTTTTTTTAATGAATTGATTAACATTGATATGGGGCCTACAATACATGTACATCCCATCACTGATGTGGTGCATGACTAACTTTACACCAGTGTGTATAAAATACAAAGTGATTGAGATTAGGATGACATTTAAACGTGTTACCCTTCAAACCTCCAGGGTGCATCATGGTATCTTTTTTGCATCCCTGATTGAATTTCCTATACCATAAGGGCTTTAGAACGAAAATTTTCATGAATGCAATTTTTTACTGCATATTACGTCCAATAACTGCAAACTTTTACTTGACCTCACATGTGATTATCGGACCACTAAAACAAGCTATGACAATCTGAAACTTCTCAGATATTACTGAGCATGAGTGCAGGCCAATTTCGTTGTTTATCGGACCTTGCATTTATTAATAGGTTCAGACGGACGTAAATTTTAATGACTGTGTTTTAACAATAATATATGGCATTCCAATATCATGAATATATAAACTTTTTTTTTTCAATTTGTCAACCAAGTGCTATCATTCTTCTAATATTTATAACGCGAGGATTTTGACAGGAATTCGCTACTTGCAGTGACTGAATAGTAGAGTCAAACTTGAGATGGTTGATAGAAAATGACCACATTTATCATGCACCCGGTATAGCAATTAAGCTGTCATTGACAAAGTGTATTGATTTATATTTACTATCGGTACACTTTGTGTTATAATATGCATTTTGCATTATTTTACAAAATACTCTTGAAACAAGAGTTGGACAATGTGCACCATGTTGAAAAAAAAGTGGACCAAATATACGATGCTAAGCTTGACGACCCCAGCCTTTACAGAAATAAAATGGAATACCAAGACCTGGATTGATGACCATGTTACAATGGCCTCCATTACATGCAGGGTGACGAAATTGGCTCCTGAGTAGGGGGGGGGGGTGGCTAAAAAAGCGCAAGTCATGCTGCAGTTCAATAATCACCATGTAGCATACATCTAACTGGTGAATCGATCCATGTCCCTCTGTTACATGTACATAATGGAGCCTTGACGCTTATCGTTTATGTCTCCTTCAAAATAACCGTATTACCGTATGCAGTGCCGGGTGGTAATATGTTAGCTTTTTTATTTTAAAGTCAAATATTATCCTTGCTCGTCGTGCGCTTCATTTTTGCTGTGTGGTCTCATAAAAATCCGTTTGTTGTACACCGTGTCATATGTTTGCATAGCGGTGGTGCATAGTCATATAACTTCAGCACTTGACTTCTGAAGTATTTGATATTTTTCATCCACCTCATTCTGAAGCTGCAATCGCTGAGGCAATTTCCAACTTCAGACGAAGGAAAATACTAGTTGTCCAAATAGTGATCTAAAATAATCATAAATGATAAGGGGATCTTTCATTAATTGTAAACGTATTTAATGTAGCCTTGGCTTTTAAAGGTTAAATTTAATATCCACTTGAATCTGTACACGATACACACCCCAAATATGAATCGACAAAGATCTAGATTAATTTGACGTATAACTATAGTCGGATTCACATTAACCGTGGTGAATTAATTTCGACGATTTCTCAGTCAATTCTCAATCAATTTTAATGAAATTTTACACACACTTTTTTCCATTCATGTCGTGACTACCATGAAAGTTTCGCGAAGTTTTGATAAGTATTTAAGAAGTTAGACTATTTGATATGTAGTAAATAAATTCAAATGTTGCCCCCTATAAACCCATTAGCTTCGTCTCAGAATTTTATTACATGTCAAATGATCTAACTTCTAAAATACTCATCAAAACTTAGCGAATTTCCAGGGTAGTGACGACTTGAATGGAAAATAGTGTGTGTAAAATTTCATTGGTTGAGAATTGACTGAGAAATCCGCGAAATTCAATAATCCTGGTTGATGAATTAAATTTGAATGTGAATCTGACTATAGTAGTATACATTCCAGCGAAGACGATGCCTCCACCCCCTTTTTTGCGTCAACTTCGTAGACGTTGGTCCAACATTGAAACAACATCGTCTTCGCGTATCGTGTTTGCCGAGCTGTTATTCCGCAGTAGGCCTACTGGGTATGTTTGCATTGACGTTGATTCATGTAAACTTCCTTTTTGTATAGGAGTTCTCTTACAACTTGTAAAGTGAGCACATACTGCCTTTGCAGACTTTGCTGAGGGGATAACGTACTACAACGGAGGGGGATGCTCATTCTGAGGCGTATACGTCACTGATCTGCATGTGCAGGTCTGTGGTAGGTAGGCCTATACACACTGTGTCACGCTGTAGGCTACCCACCTGTGATTATGTAATATGTTGCACTGTGACATGACTAAGCTACTGACTGTGGATTAAATCTATTTTATTTCTAAATATCTAAGGAATAAAAATGACATATTTGTTCTTTTCAGCTAAAACTATCCGAGATTGATACATTATATAATCCTCTAGCTAGAAAATTGAAGAAATGACGATTTATTTCCCAGCAAACACAAATCCATCACTGTATGTTGTTATGGTGATTATGTTATTGTTTATGCTGGCTCAATGTTGTACCAGCGTTGTTGACGGCGGTCCAGCATTGAACTTGCATTGGGTCACCGTCATTGTCCCGTGGTCGCTGTGTGGTGTATCAGTGTACAGGCCTACATCCAGGTATTATCAGCTTGGCTGTCTAGACATCCCCATCCCGAGGTGAATAAATATCATAGAGATGAAAAAATATCATTGAAATTAACTAACTATATTTAAGTAGGATCAAACGTCAAAGTAAATAATAATGAACATTATCAAAATATGACGATGGAAAGTGATTTACAACGTCACATAAAGGATGGATATGTGATGATATTGAGATGCCTGTGGGACTGGAAGGGTCGGGTTAAGCACCCTTATTACACGGCATATAAAAAAAACACGCCAATTTGGAGCAAAGTTAACGCTTCTCGGCGAAGGATGAACGCTTGAGGCTTCTCGGCCCAAAATGTCAATTTAAAGCACTGACGTCTCTCAAAAAATGTAAAAAGGCATACATTTCCATTATTCAGCATTATGACCACATCCACGGAACACTAGATTATATAAGGACATTGCTGGTGTTACTGTATAGTTCACTTGTGTATACGCGGTTAGCCTGTAGACCTACATTTCATCTTGGAATGTTCCTAATAATATATGTATATGAGAGACGTGGTTGACGAAATGAATGAATGTATATATATGAAATTTCTATAGTGCCTACGGTAACTCCTCGCTGTCCCGAGCTCATAGGCGCAAAAATCAGAAGGGGTGTTCAGTATGGCAGTCGTTATCTCATTCCGGGTCTTGCTAAATTAGGGGGGGGGGGGGAGGTCGTCCAACTATATTCTGGTCAATTAAATTTTGTTATCAATAGAACCACTAGTATAGTAGTCTATGATATTAAATTCAAACCTAATTATATTACCGTAATCGTTCGTATATTATACATGTAAGCTACACCCGTGTTTGCATGTTAAGTTGCGTATTAAATTAATGTAATAACTACAACCGCAAAATATTATAATAGCGATATTAGAATTATGACTAGGGCCTATACTGAGTTATAAACATTTTGACTACAATTGCGTGTCTCTCAGTTAATATGACTGTCGCCCAATGGGAATTATCGCGCTCCTGGGCCAGGAGAACCTCCTGAGGATGGTGAGATGATTGAGATGACACTGTCCTCCAGACACAGGATTCGAAGTTCGAGCCCTGGCGGTCTGAGGCCGAGCACGCTACCTCTCGGCCAGGGAGGCTCCCCACAATACTGGGGGGGAAGGGTGTCACCTCCGCGTGGTCCCCCCTGGGAAACTTCTTAGAAGGCCAAGCACACCCAAACCTTTCATCAAACCAGGTTTTTCTATTTTTTTGACGTGAAGTTTTTTGTGTTTGCTTTCCGGTGGTACTGAGGTTGTTATGTTTATTTTCGAATAGTTTTTAGTTCAAATTCTTTATATATTCTCTATATATTCATATTTATATATTTTATATATTTTTTCATTGTACTTGTGGTGCCTTACAGTGCTCTCACGGATTATGATCGCTCTGTCGTGCTAGTTCTCGATGACAGACCCGATCCCCAGCTGTGGGGGCATTGTAGGTCTACTCATAATTCCTCTATGATTTGGTTTTTGTGTTTGCAGTGGTTTCTCTTTGGCATCCTGGCGATGGACGGGATGTCCGATAGAAACCATTGCCGTATAATTATTTTTCCACTTTACTGTTTTAAAGGTTTCTCTGTGGCATCCTGGCGGATAATGCAGCATGTCATAGAGAAGCCATTGCCGTACAATTAGCCTGTGGTGACTTACGGTGTCCTCACGGTTTGTGATCGCTCTGTGATGTCCTCCAATATCACAGACCTTATTATCGACTGTGGGGGCACTGTAAGTCTTTAATTTTTGAGAATTTTTTGTGGTTTCATGATTTCTCTGGCCATACTGTCCGAAAAGTGAAGTAAAGAAGACATTTACTTACTTACTTAATGGTTTCTCTGTTCATTGTTTATGTCATTCATATTTATGTCTAAATGGGTTTATTATTTTTTTTGATTATAGTTTATAGTATTATAGTATATATTATATATTTGTTTTGACAATGACACTGTTTTGACTTAGACTTGTAGTTTTTACACAATCACTCCAATTTCATGGAGATATAGTGACTTGAAAAGTCGTTCATTTTAAATTCACTTCATTTTTTACATTATTTATACTGATATTTTTATACCCATTAAACTGTGCTGTAGTGCAGGCGCTTCAACATGTCATCAGACTCGTTACATATAGGTGCCAGGAGCATCGTCATCTTATCATATCAAACACTTTAAATTGAATATTTTAGTACAAACATGCTTTTATTAGCTTTGTCTTTCCTTTACTACTTTAACAATATGGGATATTGTAATACCTGGAATTTTCACTTAAATGGCCATACTGGCCGAAAAGTGAAGTAAAGCAAATATTTTACTTACTTACTCCCCACAATACTGACTTTCACACGTGGAGGGGGAAGAAACATTTTTTTGTTTCTTTCAAACCGCCGAGACCGGGAACCTAACTGGCGTGAAAGGCAGCGGTGCTAACCACTACCCTAGGGCCCCCGCCTGTGGCGGTATCTGGGTATAGCCGGCAAACACAGACGTTCAACCATGCCGGTTGACTAAATGCTTGTTCAGCGTTGCCGACGGTGAACCAAAATTGAACAAACGTTGGCTCAATGGCAGGTCAATTTTAGACCTTTTACACTTTTATTGTAAGTAATAAATAAAAACGGAGTAAATGAAACGCATACTTATTTCGGCGACCGTCGATAAGCAGTGAAGATATATAATATGACAGTGCATCAGATCGTGAGCGACCATTATCTCAGACACGGGGTCGACGTTTTTCCTAACTAGTGGTCGCTCATTGTACTATATATTCAAAATAATCATGAAGAATCATGTATTTTTTAAATATTTTACTTTGAAATAAAATCATTTTTATAACAAACTACGTATATATACAGATATACTAGTATCAATAACTAAAAAAAAACTACCCATCTTTTTATTTTGCTTTGTTATCATGTAATCATGTAGTCATCTACCGAAAATGTTGAGCAGCGAGAAGAATTAAATCTACCACCTTTTTGTCATTTTCACATTCCCTTGGAGACGACGGACCCCCCTCATATAGGTCGGTCAGCGCTATGTATTACCATGCTTACAATTGTAGCATTTTCGCTTATATTGTAAGGTGTTATGTATGTTCGTACCCAGCAAACACTAGACATTGATCCAATGGTGGGCCAGCGTTAACCCAACATTAGGTCAGTGTTGCAACAACAACGATTCTTGTCAATTTAAAAGTTTTTGTCAAAACAGTACTACCATGGGCACTCAATAATGCTGGAGCAGGTTATTTTATGCATTATATATATATTTATATCATAATGAAGTATGTTGCTCTAATTTTATTGAATTACAAGTATATAATATACCGTAGTCATTTACCTCGTCATTTAAGTACCGGTAGTTCTAGTTACAGTGCATGTGTGAGGACTTGATGACCGCAAGGGTGTGACCCCAGAAAACACGAGACGTTTGCCCAATGTTGGTTAGATATTGGGTAGACGCCGTAGACGGTGGGCCAAAATTGAACCAGCATTGGGTCAACGTTCCGCGTGGGTCTGCAGTGCGACACTGTGTATTGGCGTTGGTTATACTTTCATGTAGTCTGGTGTTTGATGATTGCAGTTGTAAGTACAAGGATGAAGTTGTTGTGTTTATTGGAGCGTGTTGAACCCTGCTTATAGAGGCTTGGTAGTTGTAATATAATATCAGTGATAATTATAATATCTTATAACACGATTTATTGAAAAACATCATATTAATTTGTTTTATAATATTTATTACACGATTTTTAAGACAAGTCACTAAAACATCCGGGACGGGGTGTTAGGAGTGCTTGCACAGTATTTTAATATACTGCTATCATGTGAACTAACAAAGAAAACATCTTACACTTGTGTATCTAATTTTAAGCAAGTTTTTGCAATCTAAAGTAGTTATTGGCGGAAAATATATATTTGTTTTGATTACAGTTTTACATGCATGGCCCATTGCTTTAATATCAACTTCAGTCTAATGCAAAAAATAACTCTCAATAATGTTCAGAACCGCAGTGTTCTTGTTTAAAGATGCTACTAAAATTAAAAATGGCAGCTAGAGTCCACTCTAATTTTTTTTGTGGGCGCAAAAACTCCAAAAACTTAAAGACGGAAATTGTTCAAATTTTACTATCACATTCCCCACGATATGGAGATGTGCAAGTGATTTTTTAAGGTTTTACTGAAATTCAAAATGGCCGCCATGGATAAACTTCATATTTTTTTGTGGGCGCAAAAACTGAAAAATTGAAATCAGTAATAATTCACATTGTACAATCACATTACCCACCATCTGGAAATATGCATGTGATTTTACTGAAATTTAAAAAAGGCCACCACAAATCGACTTTTTAAATATTTGTGACCGCAAAAAGTCTAACCTAATTTATGGCGTGGGATGATATAGGACTTCAGTCCTCTTGTTATTTATCATGTTTGTAGACGGGATATCATACCGCAGCCATTGGGCTGAAGAATTAAACTGAAGTGAAAATCTGAACGCGAACTTTGCCCACGATTATATTTGACCTGCTCGTGTTCAACATTATTTGCAAATGGTGGTCCTGTTAGGGGCGCGCAGCGCGTTGCCCTGCGCGAAATTAACGTCGATACACTGGTCTCAACCTTAACTCGACGAGGCCGCCATTAACGTGATCGCCTAGTCACATTGAGAAGGGAGAAACAAGGATATTTCTCTGTAAAAAACCCACACAGGATCAGTGGGGCTCGAACCCGGGAGGCAGTCAGGCGCTCTAACCATTGCGCCACGTTCCTTATCAGCATCAGCCTATTCATAGGTAAAGGTGCGTGCATAGGGGAGGGGCAGAGGGGTCCTGAACCCACCCTTCACATTGAAAAAAGGGGAACAACCATATTTTGCTAAATTTCATCTTGGAACTCCCACCAGAAAGCTGTGCACGCCCAGGCTGAGGTATACCTATTATTATGCTGGTGTTGTTGAGTAGTGGATGTTATCAAATGCATCGTTAAGATTCTACACATAGAAGCACCGCGTCGGTGACTGCAACCAGCCATAGACAGTGATAGCCTACTAGTACTAGGCCTGTCAGGCTTTTTTTCCTAAAATGTCCACATCGTCATATATCTTGACACGTGCAGGGAATAATTTATCTGGTGTAGCGAAGCAGTTTGCTACACAATTTGGGACAAATGCTACACAATGATATGTTGGTGTACACAGCAGTTTTTGACATGGAGAATAGTAACTTGGCACGTTCACGGCTTCTACACTGGGCCGTTATTCTCGTACAAGTTACGATATATCGTAGGCTTCGGATTGGTCGAGATGGCCATCTCGACCAATCCAAACCCTACGATATATCGTAACTTGTACGAGAATAGGCCCCTGCTACACAATTTTTCTGCAATTATTCCTTGTGACAAACTTTGTCCAGGCCACGCGAAAGCCAAAGTTGTGCGATATATAGTGTATAGGATACGTTAGCCTTCAGCAGTTATGTAACCAACCCGGGACGATGACACAACCCTGCCTCAGTATATCGGGCCATTATGTCAAGCGCTGTGCGAACATTACGTTAATGTTGTGTCTGTGTCCAGTGTTTGGGTCTTGATCTAACGTTGTTGGCAACGTCATTCACCATTATTCAGCTGTGACAAAGAATAAATCGTATTCTTTCTTAGTGGCGTGCATTTACCCATCCTCATCGTGTTTAATATTTGACTGGCAGTTTTCACTGGTTTTTTTCTGTATGTATATCCTGCATAATTATGGTATGATGACTTACAGCAGTATGTCAGACGTGCTACATTTATCTTAATGAATTTATTATAATGTTTGCTAGCAAACAAGCAAGGTTCATCAGCGACATCTACCTGGTAATGTGGATATACCGCTGTTTAGAATTGAAGGGATATGCGATTAATTCTCCTGTACAGTATTAGATACTCTCATTTTCAGTAACCTCTGGTAACTGTTGTTAAGGCTCACTTGAAAAGTGAGCCGTTACCACTGTTTGCCTTAAGCTGTGCAGCAAATTCAAATTATTTTCTTTATAAAAGCATGTTTCGAGTATACCGCCTGGAGGTGCAGTGTTACATAATTATACGCTAAATACTGTGCTGTACTGAACAGAGAACCGTTGTGATCCTTCGATACTGCCACAGTGTGATTGGAAACACTATGATCCAGATTGAAATCATACAGGTCACCTGTTTGATTCGTCCGGAAACGTACTGTATCCGTTCTTGGCTCTCGAAAAGATCAATTGAAGTGCTGTGTTTTGCTCAGTAGCTGTTCAAACCAAACGTAGTCTTTAAAGCGCTACGTTGTCGAATTTAATTTTAACACACTCACTTCGAGTGTGTGAAAATTACTTGCATACAATGTAACATGGGTACAATTTGAATCAAAATATATACATGCACTCTAGCAAATGTTATGTTGATTTCTCTAACTTTTCTTGTATGAAGGACAACAAATAAGGCTAACACTGGCTATACACTCTAAACAATATAGGTTCTTTAGAAGGAACTATTACCATGCAACCCCTGGGGCATGCCCCCGTACCCGCGTGTTTTATCACTCGTTTACAACACTGGCAGCGCATTTTTCAAAAATCCCCCCGCTCTTTTTTTTCTGGGGAAACTCCCGGTCACTTTACCGTATGACAGTGGAGCTTAACATGCCTTCCGAGATTAGTTAAATTACCCATATGTCTACACTTATCAGCTTATATCATACGACTAGAAATATCTAGATAGATTAAAAGTACAAAAATGTGCGCTATAAAGCATAATGTTGGCAATAATTAATACAGGTAACCCCCGACAACAAGCTGTTTTGTATTTCAAATGATGGACATTACCCCATATCTACATGGCAGCATACACGTGACCTTAACGCAATGTTGGTGCAGCGTCGCAGAAGCTGGACCAACATTAGCCCAGCATTGCTTCAACATCTGTTGTTAGCTGTGATCCAGGTACGCGGATCTCATTTGGCTACGTGTCACTCTAACACAGACATCCCAGCAAGCACAATACGCTGGTCCCATGTTGATCCGATGGTGGGCCACCGTCGTAGACGGTGGGCCAACATTGGATCAGCATGGGGCCAACGTATTGTGCCGGCTGGGTTACGCTAACATTACATTATAATATGGCGGCTTGGCCTGGGGTCTAGCTCGTATCTCTCTGTCGCAAAATGTGCTGTGTCATGTCCCTTATTATTCTGTTTGCGCTGGACATTAGCCAGTTTGTTGTTGTTTTAATGCCAAGACAGCGTTGAAGACGTCGTCCCGACATCAGGCTAGCGTTGCGTTGATGTCTTTATGAATGTTGTTCCTATAAATAAGTAAGTTTGAATGATATGTCTCTGTGTCTGCGCTTACCACCCACAAACAAGCCAACAAATACCTTTGTCAACTCGTCGACTGAAAATTCTTTACAAATTGGCCAAGGTCATCTGCCTGTCATTATCTAGTGTCGTTCAGTAGCAACTTCAATTTTCGTGTATTTTATTCCGACAGTTGTTTAACAAAAAAAAAGTGTCAATTATTTTCATTATTGTTGTGTTCAATATGCGGGAAAATGTTATGATTAGCTGTAAGCGACTATGTAAACGTTTAATGAAATGAGTATGTTTTTCTATTGGACCGATATTTGATAATTCGCACTCTACCATACACTCTATCGTACTGCAGCAGTACTCATCAAGGTCAGATGCTTGTCAATTCAAGGCTCTAATAAAATGACGAGATTCTGAATTATGTAAATCTGACGCTATACCCAACGAGCACGAGACATTGAACCAATGTTGGATCAATGTTGTCCCGCCGTCTACGACGTCGGTACAACATTGACCCAACATCGGTTCAATGTCTCGTGTTTGCTGGCTATACAACTTGTTGTCAAACCTTTTCGCGTTACTTTATATAACGTGGAAGATACGACCCTTTAATACGAAAATGACTACATGTCATATTGAAGTAACAATGAATCTCAAGGTCATGTGAGGTATCAACTAATCCATGGGCTACTGAATTAGCATTTACCTTTTCCGACCGTTATTTAATTTTTATTTAAAAAAATTAGTTTAATTAGTGATTACTACGAATCTTATGGTGATATGTTCAACATTATTGCTGTTCTTAGTCTACATGATATCACCACAACGTTACATTTATGAGAGGGGTGGTCCCTATCTAATCTAGGTGATCCCTATCTAATCTGGTCTGCAGTGTAGCAGTTCACATGCTATTTTCAGCATATAAAGTTTGTACCGACTGGCAGCTCAATGAGTAACCATAAATGTTTTTGATTTCGTTTTCGTGTGTTTTATCTATTTGCATTCGAAGTTCTTAAGTACCGTTTGCCAGCTAAACATTTATGAATAACAATCAATGCAATGTCATTTTTAGCATTGAAATGAGTATATTCAAATGAATACGTTGACATGATTGACTAGCAATATAGACCGTCTGTATAATTATAAACAATAGGTCATCTGACTGACAATAAATTAACGATTTAACAACAATGCTTACTTAGAAACCTAAAGAAGTACGGTATTTTTTATGGTGAGATTACATCACTATTTTTTTGTTAATCAATCAACGTGATTGATTTGACATCTAGTTTTGGTGTTGAATGTGTGTCATATACAAATATGGTGTCCCTCTATATTTTCCTGTTAGTCTGTTTCACCTCGATCCAGACTGACGAGGTGAAACAGACTAACAGGAAAATATAGAGGACACCATTCGTCCCTCAATCCAGACTGACGAGGTGAAACAGACTAACAGGAAAATATAGAGGACACCATTCATCCCTCAATCCAGACTGACGAGGTGAAACAGACTAACAGGAAAATATAGAGGGACACCATTCGTCCCTAAATCCAGACTGACGAGGTGAAACAGACTAACAGGAAAATATAGAGGACACCATTCGTCCCTCAATCCAGACTGACGAGGTGAAACAGACTAACAGGAAAATATAGAGGACACCATTCATCCCTCAATCCAGACTGACGAGGTGAAACAGACTAACAGGAAAATATAGAGGACACCATTCGTCCCTAAATCCAGACTGACGAGGTGAAACAGACTAACAGGAAAATATAGAGGGACACCTTTCGTCCCTCAATCCAGACTGACAAGGTGAAACAGACTAACAGGAAAATATAGAGGGACACCTTTCGTCCCTCAATCCAGACTGACGAGGTGAAACAGACTAACAGGAAAATATAGAGGGACACCATTCGTCCCTCAATCCAGACTGACGAGGTGAAACAGACTAACAGGAAAATATAGAGGACACCATTCGTCCCTAAATCCAGACTGACGAGGTGAAACAGACTAACAGGAAAATATAGAGGACACCATTCGTCCCTAAATCCAGACTGACGAGGTGAAACAGACTAACAGGAAAATATAGAGGACACCATTCGTCCCTCAATCCAGACTGACGAGGTGAAACAGACTAACAGGAAAATATAGAGGACACCATTCGTCCCTCAATCCAGACTGACGAGGTGAAACAGACTAACAGGAAAATATAGAGGGACACCATTCGTCCCTCAATCCAGACTGACGAGGTGAAACAGACTAACAGGAAAATATAGAGGGACACCATTCGTCCCTCAATCCAGACTGACGAGGTGAAACAGACTAACAGGAAAATATAGAGGACACCATTCGTCCCTCAATCCAGACTGACGAGGTGAAACAGACTAACAGGAAAATATAGAGGGACACCATTCGTCCCTCAATCCAGACTGACGAGGTGAAACAGACTAACAGGAAAATATAGAGGACACCATTCGTCCCTCAATCCAGACTGACGAGGTGAAACAGACTAACAGGAAAATATAGAGGACACCATTCGTCCCTCAATCCAGACTGACGAGGTGAAACAGACTAACAGGAAAATATGAGGACACCATTCGTCCCTCAATCCAGACTGACGAGGTGAAACAGACTAACAGGAAAATATAGAGGACACCATTCGTCCCTCAATCCAGACTGACGAGGTGAAACAGACTAACAGGAAAATATAGAGGACACCATTCGTCCCTCAATCCAGACTGACGAGGTGAAACAGACTAACAGGAAAATATAGAGGACACCATTCGTCCCTCAATCCAGACTGACGAGGTGAAACAGACTAACAGGAAAATATAGAGGACACCATTCGTCCCTCAATCCAGACTGACGAGGTGAAACAGACTAACAGGAAAATATAGAGGACACCATTCGTCCCTCAATCCAGACTGACGAGGTGAAACAGACTAACAGGAAAATATAGAGGACACCATTCGTCCCTCAATCCAGACTGACGAGGTGAAACAGACTAACAGGAAAATATAGAGGACACCATTCGTCCCTCAATCCAGACTGACGAGGTGAAACAGACTAACAGGAAAATATAGAG